>CM060254.1:11430252-11610252 GCA_030684275.1 Acipenser oxyrinchus oxyrinchus | reverse complement strand
TTCATACACAGTAAAAAGTATTTATAATCTAGGAGAACAACGGGCAGGTCAACAATAGGGCTGCTATGATAAAATTGAAAATCGTTTTTTCAATGGATTCCATTCCTCATTACATACACCGATATAAATACTGGATAATCGATTTAAGTAATTACATTTTGTAACGTGCATAGTTAATAACATTATTTAAGTGTATCAGCTAAACTGCACTGAACGCGCCCTGACTTGCTATTTACAGTATTTCTGCCAGACAAGCAGTGGGCGTGCTCTTCTCTTGCTGCACGTGTTAACTAGCATCTGATTTGCTGGTCCCATCGTACCAGCGAATCAGTTTTGAAAATGCTTTGTAAGTACGTGCCCTCTGTGTATTCGATGTAAACAAAAAGCACGCTTCCTTGGGTCCAGAGGGCAAACAACATGTAAATAAATTGTGCACATTGATGAAAACTGACTGTATATAGTTTGCGCTTCTTTGGAGTTTCAAAATTAACTTTTAAACCTGAGAATAATACTGTTTTTTATGTTTTTTTACGATGTTTTTTTCAAACCGGGGTGCGTGCTCTGTCTGGGTTTCCTGATTGATGACCACATCTAGTCGATGTAAGTACAATCAGTGCCGCCCACAGCTGATAAAACGAATGATGTCCATTTGAGGAGATTTTTGGAATCGGGTCCGAACCGGGTATCTGTCATTGGAACGGGTATTTTGAGTCTGATTCCGGTTCCCAAGCTGTTTAACTAATTCTGTATGTCAATATGTGAGCAGCAGGAAGGGGAAGGGTGGTTCGCATCTTATATTCATATAAACAAAACTTCTACGTCAGCATAAAAAACCATTAGAAAGACCCCAACAATCACAGAGCAAAAAATAAGTCCAACTAAACTCATCACAGTCACAATCAGACAGTAGTACATAACAAGGACAACAAAGCGCAAATATATAGTCTAGCTGAGTGCGTGTTTTTTGGTTTTTTCTAAGTATGAACGTGCCCATTATAGTTATCAAATGTATTTTTGACAGAAAGTGTATGTGGGCGGTACAATCATTGATATTTATTCGAACGATTATATTTTGTGTGCCCAATTAATCGATTTCCATTTTTGAGGCTTAACGGACAGCCCTAGTGTAATGCTCTACCTTGACAACACAACACACACAGTAACATCAGTATATTTTTTGCAGTCTTAAATGTGCAACCCCAATTCCAAATAAAGAACTGGCACCCGTCCCAGATTAAACTTGTACCATACGGTATTCGTTTTGTTTTAAAAAGTAGACAGATACACTAGTAACAGTTAAATATTTGTTTTAAGCTGTAAGGCAATATATAACAGGGTTAACTAAAGATTAATCTGGTTTAATGGAACTATCTTGGTAAACACAACACAAATATAACAAGTAAAAAAAAAAAATTAAACAGGTAAATACACTGTATGACCACAATGTAATGAAATGTCCACGTTGCTCAAGCATGGAGGTCAGTTGATGCTAAGGAGTAGGGACCCAGGTAAGAATTAGCCAACGGCTAATCAAGAAATGCCTCATTATGTTTAAACTTATGATGATATATCTGTGTAAAATAAATAAACAGCATATAGTTACAATAGCCTTGCAGCTGAACACATCTTATTTGATACAGTGTCTACACAGTCACAAGGGGTGCTGCTGTATACTAAGGGCAATAAATACTCCCCGTGATGACTGATTACAGTCTTTTCCACAGAGTATATCTTGAACAGGGGAAGGGCGGAGGAAGGTGAGGAGTGAATTATGGATGCAATGATGCAGGTGTTTTGTTGATATCTAAACAGGCTGATGAATTATCTATGCAGTTCTTCATGCTCAAAACATTTCTTTCTGTTTGCCTCACTGTGTAAATAACACTACAGTATGTCAAAGTTCAAAAGGAATAACTATGGACTTGCAGTTATATAATAAGGGAGTTCATTTTTTTGTTAATTATGAATAAGCCCAGTCATGTTCAATTTCACACTGAAATGGAGTTAATTGTTTTTTTTTGTCTTCTTACATAGTTTAGCCCTCCCATGCTTTTTGCTTGAACAGAAAGAAACACTAACAGACATTTAAAAAGTCATTGCACCTTTTATGAAATAGTGTATTTGTTATACAATCAATTTAGTATTAAAGACCACCTGTAAAGATGGACCTCCTGCCTAAAAGTGAAAAAATAGTTGTTTTAAAAATATTTGTGGTTGCATGTATAGTTAAAACACTTGCTTACTGTATGCAAACTCACACAATTGTCTTACTGATTTTGCATAGTCAACCCAATCACACCTGAATAATAATGTGGAGAATCAGTTACAACATGCTTATACAGAATACAATCAACATGAGATAGTTCCATGCTTTTCACTCCTAGTCTCAAATGAAAAGAGCTGGTGGGTTACAGTAGAATGCAAATAATATTACACAGCACAACAAATACATGTGACAAGAAATACCCAGTTTGGAGGCTAGGTGGTGCAGTGAGCAAATTCACATGGCCATTATTATTATTATTATTATTATTATTATTATTATTATTATTATTATTATTTATCAGCAGCCCTTATCAGTTGCTACAAAATATCACAATACAAAGTATCACATTACAAAATATTACATTACCAGTAAGAGCAGTTATAAAATATAATAAAATCAGTCGAAAATGAGAGAAAATTCAAATAAGACCAAAATAAAGAGTACAGTAAATAATTACATTTAAGAGCGAATTCAACTAAGAGCAGTTGAACTTATAGTAAAAGCATTTGCTTACAAGAGTAAATTCCATTCCAGAGCAAGTACTTTGTACAATAAATGGATAAGAACGATTTCAAATAAGAATAATTACAAAAAACGTGAATACGGTTACCTTTAAGAGTAAAATCAAGTACAGGATATAGAAAATAGTTATAATTAAGAGCAGTAGTAGAATTCAGCAAAGTGGTGAGCAGCTAAGTACAAGATGATGCAAGTACCGATATTGTGCTGCCAATGAACCCATCATTTTAACAAACTAATCTCAGACTTGAACAGTGAGTGCTGTTTCATGCTTTGGCCACAAGGGGGCATGAGGCGCTTTAAAACTGCAGTGCCTAGGTTTATGTTTCACTTAAGTACACAACAGTTTTCAAACATAGCATTAAATATGTATTTCATTGATATGCAGTTACCCTTTTTTGAAATTTGGTTATGTGTTAATGATCAGAAGCAGATTTAGCAGGGGTCTGACTGTTCAAATATCTGGCACCTGGTAATTTCAGTAGTATCCTTAAGTTCAGGGCTAGTGTGAGTTTCAAGCCCAGCCTTTTATTTGGAAGAAGGGACCGTGTGGTCTTGAAAGGTTGAACTTGTATGTTGACCAATAAAAGTTATTAACTTCAACATTTTATTTAGAATTTCTGGACTAATACGGCAAATCGTATCAATCACAAAACATGTATTCACTTTTGACTGTATGTGAAACAGACCTCAATCTCTGCAACTGAAACACACTTAAAATATGAATTTATGATTATGCTTTTTTTTTAACACGCTTACTCATCAACTAGAGACAAAAATGTGTGTACATTTAATACTGGGCTATTTATCATTATGTATTTTCATGTTTAACCTGATAATATTTGCAAATGGTCTTGTAGGAAGTGTTTAAGTGCACCACTATTGTTTCTTTTGAAATTGGTTAACCTTGTGTAAATATTTGCTGAGTTAATGATTGATTGAGATCTATTTTCTTGGAAAGGTTTAGGGTTTTGTATGGTAGCAAGAAGTATGAGGCCTGCGTACGACTGTCATAAGCAAACAATGCAAGTTGAGAAGTACAGGTGATCCTGTGTTTGTACTGTGTTTGTAGAACAGCATTGTCTTCTCATGAGCAAGAGCTTAAAGAATGTTTTCAAACATTACAATAAAATCCAAGCCATCTTTTTGGTTTAAATAATATGCAGAAGTGTGAAAGGCAGGTTTGTGAATAGGAAACATAATCACAGTAATACATTGCAACTACTGTGCCACAGATTATGGACCGTTATTGGTAAGAATTAGCCATAGTTGAAGGAAATATTACGGAAAATAGCATCAATATAACAAGATGCTACAGCGGTTGGAATGCCACATCTGTGTTGGCTTATCCTGTGTGAATCATATTACATTTAAATACAGACAATAGTACCATGGAAAGCAAGACATATTATCTATGCATGGTTCTTTTTACCACATTGAAGCGAGCTGCACAGTAAAAATGTCCTCTGGTTTTGTTAATGCCTGTTACATTATAGCATTCCATAGGTTCTTGTGAGAATTGAAATGTGGCAAGAAGAGCTTTAGCCTCATCTGTAGCCGTTGTACGCTTCCTTAACTTTTTTGTTTCCTCTTGTCTGCATTTGAAAGTGTCGCTGAGAGAGGTGCCATTGTTTTTCTGAATTCAAGCATTGTGTGGGCCTCGGTCTGGATCGGAGCCACAGTCTTTCCATGAACGCAAAATAGCTTACAGGATTTCAGGGAAAGGAAAGCAGACAGTGCTGTTTTGTCTGCCAACAACATAAATAAGTTTGACTTCATCATAGTACTTTGGATCAGTCCCGTAAAGGGAGTTTGTCTGAGTTTGTCAACCTACTGTACCTTAATCCTTTTAATTAGCTCTCTAGTTTGTAATTTACATTGCTGTTATTAAATACGCTTTTTATATGACTAATATTGTGCTAACAAAGTGTCTTTTGAGATGCATAGAATCAGGTTAAAAGATAACCATATATTAATTAGCAAATGACAGTAAGCGTCTAACATAGCCTACAGGTATATATTTTTTTTTACTGGAAAAAAAGAAAATGTTAATACATTAAAATTATAAACAGCTATTAAGCCAACCATTTATATATATATATATATATATATATATATATATATATATATATATATATATATATATATATATATATATATTTTAGCTCAAAGAGCCAGCTGCTTAACGCTTCTGATATGTTGCACATATCTTTCTCAAGGGAGCCTGTGTTTGAATCAAAACATTGGAGGTATTTATAGGTTTTGACGGCATGACAACTACTTGTTATTGTTTACATTCAAATCTATGATTTATTCTTACATGATGTAATGCTGTTCTATATATTGTGACATCATTTTACTTCTATCTTTGAATCTGTATTAATTCTAATTAACATTACTTTATATAAATTTATATTTTTATTATATCATGCAATGCTGGCTCTGAGGATCAGTCTAGATTTGGCCTCCCAGCATCAGCATGCACAACTTTTGAACAAACTTTGTTTATTTATTTAAATGTTATATATCTATTGAAGTTAATTAGTTCATTCTTTTCTGTTGAGTCCGCTGGCATAATCGTATTCAGTTTATTTATCCATTTACTTTCTTTTATTCTTCTATATGTCGCATTGTCTAATTTTAGCTGTTCTAATACTACAAACTTTACATCATTTATGTCATGTCCTTGACTGGTGAAGTGCTGTACTATTGGTTCATTCATTTTTTATTTCTAATTAATGAAAGGTGGTTCTGAATTCGTTTATATAAAGTAGTTCCAGTCTCTCCAACATATTTGATTTCATCACATTTTTCACAGGCTATTCCATAAACAACATTGCTATTTTTACAGTAGGTATTAGTTTTTAGTGGATATGTGGTGTTCTTATGTTTAATTATATTTTTACTTTTATCTATGTATTTACACACTTTACATCTACTGGTGCACATGTTCAGTAGAACCTATTTTGTCAATTATTCTTTTATGTTTACTGTGAACTAAAATATCACCTAAATTAGCTTCCCCTTTGAATGCTACAACTGGGGCCTTAAGAAATACTTTTTTAATTTTTCTGAATTATGTAGAATCCATAAGTGTTTCCAAACTATCTTAGAAATATTGGGCAAAAGTTTAGAGGAAGTCATTATTAATGGGACTCTTTTGACCTTTTTTATCTCTATTTTTATAATCTAGTAGATCATCTCTTTTTAGTTTATCCACTTTTCTTAACTCTGTCTCTATAATTCTTTCTTTGTATCCTCTTTTTAAGATTTGTTTTAATACATTTCTTTGTTTTACATAGTCACTGTCTTTTGAGCATATTCTTAGTATTCTTATTCCTAGACCCTTTGGGATTGCCCTTTAGTGTGTATCGGATGTGCAGAGGACATGTGTAAATACTGGTGCATGTCAGTAGGTTTACAGAAGAGGTCAGTCTCAATTGAACCTTCTTCAAGTTTTACTATGGTATCTAAAAATTCTATTTCTTTCCTTGTCCATCGAAGGTCCACCTTAATATTACTGTGTATTTCATTTGCTATTTTATGAAACTGGAAGAGAGACTCTTCTCCATGTGTCCAAACCCCAAAAATATCATCTACAAACCGAATGTATTCTAAAGGTTCTCTTCCGATTTTCTAAGTAATTGTTCTTCCCATTTTCCCATGTATGTACTGGCAAAATGCATTCCTAATTTAGATCCTATTGCTGTGCCATCGTTTTGTTTGTAATTCTTATCAACAAATGTAAAATAACTGTTTTCTAAAACTACGTTGATCATGTTCAGTACTTCTGCTGTTGGTATTGATTTATCTAGTCTATTATCTAGTGCTTTTTGACAAGCTTCTAAAGTTTCTTTACGAGGGACACTTGGGTACAAGGATTTTATTGTAAATGCTTGCCTTGTGGTTTCTGCATTCAAAGGAGACACAAGTCTGGCATATTTATCAGTGTTCAGTTCAATTCAAAAGCTGCAACACTACTTTGTATACCCATGAAGAAAGAAACCTTTGTACGAATACAGTACAGATAGTCTAGGACAGCCAATTCAGCAGCTATCTTAAAGGAAGTATTTGCAAATACTGATTCCAGTTATTGTGATCCTAAACGAGTACAGTGAGCCTTGTGCTTGAGGGTGGAGCATTAACTTTCTCCAATAGGTTGCAAGTCACTGATTGACAAGGCCTGGCATGAGAGTTTTTTTCCCAGAGGGAGTTGGCCTAAACTACACCCAGAACTCTGAAGTCAGTTTCCTATCTCTGTAGCCTGCACTGCATGTTTTCTTTGCTTGGAGTTTTGGCAGTCGTGTTTGGAAAATATCTTAGTGGAAATCTTTATTAAAATAAGAAGGAAATCCACGTTCACAATGAGGAGTCTGCTTTCAAGGGGGATACAGGTTAGTATAGAAGTTACATGGCTTACTCTTAATGTTATCTGTTACTGTTACTATATTTACTGCAGCACCATTAGGCACAGCTACACAGGGAGAACTGGGAAGATAATGTTCATATGCGCTCATTTCTAAGAGATGTATGCATAAGCATAGTGTATTGTGTTTAACTTAACATCTATTCCTAGTTTTCATGTAGAAAAGCGTGATCGAACTGCGTGGCAATTCTATTAAAACAACCAAACAAATTCTACACATCGGCTTGTGTGAAACAGCTTGGAATGACTGAAAAGGTTTGGCAGTATGAGATACAAAGTTATCCTTGTTTTATTATGATTGTGTGAGTCCAGCTATTATTATAAATAATGTATTGCTTTTAGTAATGTTTCCAAGGTGCTCAGTTAAAAGTGCCACTTGATGGTGATTACTGTTTCTATTCATGTATGGGTAGGCATGTCTGTTTGAGTTTTAACTTTAAAAGATGCAGCAGATATATTTAAAAATGTAAACCAAAAAAAAAACATTAAAAAAAAACACATTTACTGTATTTTGCACATGAAAACACTATACTATAACTAAAACCTCAGTTTTACAAAAGTGAAATGTATCGCAAAAGAAGTAAAGCTTTCTTTGTCAGTAATACTAGAATTATGTTCAACTGATGTCTGTGGAGATATTTGGAATGTTTTTGGTTTGATGAGATAATGTCTTACTATAATAAATTAATCATGTAATAATTGACTTAGCCCATTGTATAACACAAATGATGTTCTAATATACAGCATAGCCACAATATCGATAAAGTATAACAATATTTTATGTAATGGCCCTATTCACAAGTTAAAGATTTTTTTTTTTAATTTTGATGGATTAAAGAATGTTTTTATGCTTGAAAGTTATACAAAAGCTAACAAAATGAATATCCCTTTCACAGCTTTCACCATTTTCTACATGGCAAAACGAAGGCTAATGCAAACAGTAAATAGTGAACTAATGAACAGCCAAGAATTGTAAGTGCTCAGTCATACAGCTAGGCCATATCTCAGTATTTTTCTAAGTTTAGTAGTTGGTGAAAATCCAAGCCCAATTTCTACTTGATGATGAGTTGTATAACCGACTGTTTTAAAAGTAACAACAGATCCCCATGTAGCTCTGCTGGTAAGGACACTGCATGGTGTGCAGGGTCAGTCATAAAGTTAGCTGTGCGTCCTGTCTGTGCCAAGTTGTCGATCTTGGCTGGGATCTGACTGGGGAGTCGAATTGATAAAATACTGATTGATTGGCTTGGCAGTGGGATCGAAGGATGCCCACTGACCTTCCGTTCTCCTTTGCTGTTGTGGGGAGATGCTACAATGAGGGAACATAATTGAACAGTGTAACAGGATAGTGTTGTGGGCCCAGGTGTTATCGGCAGGGAAAGAGACTCTGACACCGAGAAGCTGCAGTTTAAGCGCTGATATGCATTTTAAATCAACAAATATAACAAACAAAACAGAATCAAAAGGGCAAAAATTGTAGTCGGTTCAACTGTACCTCATCCTTCACAAGAACTATTGACAAAATTGAATTAAAAAACAATAGCATAATGTTAGAATAATGTTATTCTTTGGCTACAAAATAGTAGTGGAAGATACAGTAGTGCACTCAGTTGAAAGCCATGAAGAAATGAAACCCTTGCTGTATGGGCTTGGGTTAGGAGCCCAACATTTACATACAATTACATGCACATTCCTAGTCAGAGTCCATTTCTTTCTATGAATGTGAATCATAGCCAGTGTAATGCAAGCACCACGTGTACTATACATGTACTTTTAAAACTGCTTTCTATTTCCTCAGTAAACCCGAGAAGCCAAAGTCTGGCTATTTGTACAACGGTTTATTTCATAATGCTTTCTGTTTAATGAATACCTAAAAAAAAAAAGATTTGCTCAAAGAGCTGCGTCCTAGATCCTGGCATTGCTGTTCTTTTTTTTTATTTTTCATCCTGGATAAAAAAAATTACAGTTGGTGTTATTTCTAATGTTGTATTAAAGTGGAACTCCCAAGGGGGAGTCAGACCTGCTCATAACAAACATTAGAACTATGAAAGATAGCCTACTGTAATTGCTAAGAATACAATGTAAGATGTACTGTATCCAAGATAAAAAGGGTTCATATATGTTATTCATGAAAGAGAATGAATCAGTTAAGACACTTGTTTTAAAGCTGCAGTAATTATCAGGTTTATAATGACACAGTTAAGTGTTGGTTTAAAAATAAATGTTAGTTTAAAACTGACAGCCACATGGGTGCATTGTTTAAACAGGTGCTCATTTCTTGGTGGTTTTGGAGACAGCAAATAGGCTCCAGACAGAGAAATTACAAAAACAGTAGTTATCGTAGTTGGCAGCTTAGATGGCAGGCATTTAAAAGCAGAGTGCAGAGGAAGCACTGAAATGTATTATTATCAACCTACATATCCCAAGCAACAGGGAAAGTAGAGGCTCCCTGTCACAAAGACGGCTGACAGTGGGTGACGTCAGACCAGAAACAGGAAGTAATACACAGAAACTTGGGGTTGTGATGAAGCTGAGCGCGTGATTGCGCTCAGCATTTAATAATCAAAGTAAAAGGTTTAAACAACACAAAACAGGACACGGCACTTACGCCAAAATAAACAGGTACACAAAAACGGACAGACAAACAAACACGGTGAGTGAAATAGTTATTATTATTCTTTTTACTCTATTTTAGTTTCCTTTTCTCTTCTCCACACCCGTTCTCCACTCACCGAACACCCAACCCCGAGTGAGTGAAAACATGCAGCTTTTATGCAGTTGTACCGAGACTCGATTGCTAGTCAATCATTCAATTGGAATCTCGGTACAACTGCACGTGAATTAATTAAAGTGCAATTCCCCGTGCTCACATATTATTACTTTTTACTTGCACGTGATGTGATGTGCCATCCTCGTGCCTAAATACAAATATACAATTTAAACACACGTGAAACACAGACCCGCTTATATCCCGTGTACCAATGCCTATACACCAACACTTACACACAACATACAACATATAACACAAACTACGCACAAGGGCGTGGCCACATTGCCACACTCCCATACAAAAACTGGAGTATCACAATCTCAGTATCACAGAATCACCTGAGGCCCACCTGTTCGGCTGCATTAGGCACTGCGGCACACTATTAGCACTCAAATTAAAAACATTTTATATGTTTAAACCTGTAACATTATAAATAATCCTAATCTAAACTGTCCTTTATTCATTTGAATAAATATTGTGAAAGATGGAATATGCACGGAGTGAAATTTTATTTAATTTTAGTAAATAAAATAAATTGCAGAAACCAAACAAACATTTTTTTATCAAACCTTTAAATTAGGTACATTTGTATAATTGAACATTTTAGAAATGCAGTTATTTTTCTTGGCCATCAAAAAAGAAAGAAGTGCATGTCTTCCTGAATAGGAATCACTTTGGAGTAAAACCAGTACAACATGCACAAAAACATAACTCTTAAATCCCAATCTCTGAACACTGTGTAACTAAAACGTCCAGCCGTTAACTCTCATGCTGAACTGTCATGCACAAAAAGACGAAGCGCACAATACAGAAGGAAACGAGAGCCTTGCATAAGTTACTTTTTTCGCCACTCCTCTGTGCAACCAAGTACAAGTTGCAAAATCACATTCAGTTGGCTTGCAACATCCCCCCCCCAAAAAAAAATATTATTATTTTAAAAAAAAAACATATTCTAGTGCTATTTTAAGGTGACTGTGAATGAGCCAGTAATCAATAAAAATAGCAGTTTATCCAAAGATTTTAATAAATCAATTACCAGTATGTAACAAGATTTATCAGTTTGATTAATAACTTGATATAGTTAATATTGAAACATACATCAAAGTACTCAATATTTTAAATGTTAATAGCTAAACCGTGTTCACCATAGACATCAATTGAATTTTTAAATCCATGTTATCAAGTACAAAAGTCAGTATGAAAACGTTTCTACAAAAGGAAAAAAAAACATTCCAGCACCTCAAAACTGAGCCCACGGATCAAATGCATTCAAACTCCTGGAGCGGCCTTTTTTGTACTTTATACTTTGCAAAACGTATTCTTCGGTAGCGGATTCGACATATTGTAATTTCATTAATACTGAACACACTTTTTACATCTGCCAGCAGAGCGATCACATGACCTTAACGCTGCCCTATTGTCAGAGCTCTCGCTTTACATCCCCGCCTACAGGCAGGCAATCTGTTAGCTCTGATTTGTGAATTTCTGCTTTGATTGACAGTCCACCAATACTGCCTTGCTGCACTTTATTTTTCTACAGTTACAGCTGCCGCTAGTGCCTGCTTTTCACTATTAATAGAAAAAATACATAGAATGTCATTGCTCCCGCCGCCCACCCGGGACCACAGTTTGGGAACACCTGCACACGTAATGCAGGGTGTTGGCAGCTCCAATTATCGCTGCTGGGAGTTTGCAGAGGCTGTCTCTACAGCTGTCCATCTGTCTGTATGTCCCAGTTCAGTTTTTGTATATAACCAGAGAACTTATTCAGTGGTGAACTTGGTATGGGAGAATCGGGGTATGTTGAGGCGTCAGTATGTCAAACTTACATTTATCAGCTATATGGTATTTGAAGGTTATGTTTATTTTTTTCATTATACTGATTACTCCTATTCTGTGTTTGTCATTTTGGGTTTGAGGATTAATAAGCATGTTACAATAGAAAAATAAGAAGTCCTCTTGTTAACAGTTTTGCTCGCATGAAAATTGAATTCCAATCAATCGGTGTCTATGTACAGCAGGGTTATAGGAGGCTGTGTGGTCCAGTGGTTAAAGAAAAGGGCTTGTAACCATGAGGTCCCTGGTTCAAATCCCACCTCATCCACTGACTCATTGTGTGACCCTGAGCAAGTCACTTAACCTCCTTGTGCTCCGTCTTTCGGGTGAGATGTAGTTGTAAGTGACTCTGCAGCTGATGCATAGTTCACACACCCTAGTCTCTGTAAGGATAAAGGCGTCTGCTAAATAAACGAATAATAATAATTAAAGGGTTAACATGCTACAGGAGATTCAAACAGTAGGTTGGTTTAACACCCAGTAGCAAACTCCTGATTGTGTCTCTGCGTTCAGTGAGTTTAAAATGTGTGACCTAGGTGTTATTTACACAGAAGATTGAAACATTGCTACTCATTCAACGTATAGTATATATGCATATATGGTGTGTTTACACTAGCCGTTTTAAGGACGGCTTAGGGCCGTCTCAGGTCTTTTTTCTGCAGGGTAAACGCAAATGGCCAACTGTCAGCTGTTCTAAAAATGGCCAACTAAAGACGTGGCTCTGCGTCGGTTTAGGTCTGTCCGAAAGGCCGTGTAAACTCACCCGACTTTCGGAGGGCTCACACACAATGTGAATGCTGCTTGGCTCCTCCCCCACGGAATCTAAACAGGAAGAAGCTGCAGTGCCGTTGCAGCGTCACAAAAAGAGAAGAGCGACTTGAGACACAAGCATCCTGAAGATTTGAATTTATTAACTGTTTGTATGGACGTCGGTGGACGTCAATGAAACAAAAGTGTAATATTTGAGTATATCGGTGAGAATTATTCTTTAAAAAAAATACTATAAAACATAAATTTATACAAAAACCCCTCGCAGGAATTTACCCAGAACATGAAGGTACACCTGCCCTGGTGCCAGCCTCACCACACACCTGGCATTAGCTGTGAAAGTTGTCTCTCAAGCACTGTAGAAAATGGAGATCTGCGCAACCCCCTCGCTCCACTTTTTGTATTATAGTTGATCTGTTACACAATTGCGTTTTACATGTTATGTTCTAAGTTTTAAATAAAGATTGTTTTAATTATTTGCGGTCCCTGTCATTTCGTTTTTTAAAAAAGGAAAGAAATGTTTTGAATAATTACAAACAATTTAGATAGTTTACTTACATAACAAATTATTATTATTATTTATTCATTTGCAGTTGTAGTATTTGTAACAAGGCTAATTTGAATTTTTTTTCTCTCAGGTATTCCTGTGGTTGATTAGCCTATTTTAACTAAAAATAAAGGACTTATGCATCATACAATTATGTATATATACAAGGTGAGACAATATTGGTGAAGAAACAGACTAGAGTGCTTTTGAAAACAAAAGGGTATTTGTTATTACAGTAATAAACAGCAAATTTACATATCTTACTCAAGGTGAAATCCACATAACAAATGGGTCAGGAACCGCTGTCTAAACGAATAACTGCACAGTAGCAAAAAAAAACACACAACACTCTGCGTGTTCCGCCTTTGTGGTTTGGGGAGGGGAAAACTTGTCATCTCTTCAGTGGTCATTATGATGTCACCAAGCACGTATGGTAAATTGACATGGTATGCCCGCGCATTCGGACCTAAGCTGGCTCAGGGCACAACCGCAGTGTAAACGCTATGTGATAAGAATCTCCACGATCAGTCAGACCTGAGTCGGCTTAGGTCCGAGGATGCAGTGTAAACGCAGCAATAGTTACTCAGGGATACTGCCTGGGAAAAATAGTATAATGACTGGGTATATGACTGGTTTCCACACTGCTTCTAACAACTCTGATGTCGTAATGGGTGACCTTAATATACTCAGAGACCTATGGCAGCATGCAAAGCTTTGTGCACAATATACACTGTATGTCTAAATATGTCGGTAACAGTGTTTTTACATATTGTTAGCATTTTGCAGTTGAGAAGGTTATTAACAATATGGGAATCTGAAGCCTTTATGTCCTATGCATTCAGGGTTTTGCACAGTTCAATTAGTCTTAGTTTGTTATCAGAATCTCGGTTTTTCATGTCAAGACTTGCAACAGACCAACTAATCTGATATGTTTTGTTGCACTGTCAGTTTGATGTAAAGTGAAAGCAAAATAATGGTTCATAAAATAAGGCCTGTGATATATATATATATATATATATATATATATATATATATATATATATATATATATATATATATATATATATATATATATACAGTACTGTGCAAAAGTTTTAGGCAGGTGTGAAAAATGCTGTAAAGTAAGAATGCTTTCAAAAATAGACATGTTAATAGATTATATTTATCAATTAACTAAATGCAAAGTGAGTGAACAGAAGAAAAATCTAAATCAAATCCATATTTGGTGTGACAACCCTTTGCCTTCAAAACAGCATCAATTCTTCTAGGTACACTTGCACAAAGTCAGGGATTTTGTAGGCATATAGTCAGGTGTATGATTAAACAATTATACCAAACAGGAGCTAATGATCATCAATTCAATATGTAGGTTGAAACACAATCATTAACTGAAACAGAAACAGCTGTGTAGGAGGAATAAAACTGGGTGAGGAACAGCCAAACTCAGCTAACAAGGTGAGGTTGCTGAAGACAGTTTACTGTCAAAAGTCATACACCATGGCAAGACTGAGCACAGCAACAAGACACAAGGTAGTTATACTGCATCAGCAAGGTCTCTCCCAGGCAGAAATTTCAAGGCAGACAGGGGTTTCCAGATGTGCTGTCCAAGCTCTTTTGAAGAAGCACAAAGAAGCGGGCAACGTTGAGGACCGTGAAGCGCAGTGGTCGGCCAAGAAACTTACTGCAGCAGATGAAAGACACATCATGCTTACTTCCCTTCCGCAATCGGAAGATGTCCAGCAGTGCCATCAGCTCAGAAATGGCAGAAAACAGTGGGACCCTGGTACACCCATCTACTGTCGAAGAAGTCTGGTCAGAAGTGGCCTTCATGGAAGACTTGCGCCAAAAACCATACCTCCGGCGTGGAAACAAGGCCAGCGACTCAACTATGCACGAAAACACAGGAACTGGGGTGCAGAAAAATGGCAGCAGGTGCTCTGGACTGATGAGTCAAAATTTGAAATATTTTGGATGTAGCAGAAGGCAGTTTGTTCGCGAAGGGCTGGAGAGCGTACACGAATGAGTGTCTGCAGGCAACAGTGAAGCATGGTGGAGGTTCCTTGTAAGTTTGGGGCTGCATTTCTGCAAATGGAGTTGGGGATTTGGTCAGAATTAATGGTCTCCTCAATGCTGAGAAGTACAGGCAGATATTTATCCATCATGCAATACCATCAGGGAGGCATCTGATTGGCCCCAAATGTATTCTGCAGCATGACAACGACCCCAAACATACAGTGAAAGTCATTAAGAACTATCTTCAGCGTAAAGAAGAACAAGGAATCCTGGAAGTGATGGTATGGCCCCCACAGAGCCCTGATCTCAACATCATCGAGTCTGTATGGGATTACATGAAGAGAGAGAAGCAACTGAGGCTGCCTAAATCCACAGAAGAACTGTGGTTAGTTCTCCAAGATGTTTGGGCCAACCTACCTGCCGAGTTCCTTCAAAAACTGTGTGCAACTGTACCTAGAAGAATTGATGCTTGATGCTGTTTTGAAGGCAAAGGGTGGTCACACCAAATATGGATTTGATTTAGATTTTTCTTCTGTTCACTCACTTTGCATTTAGTTAATTGATAAATATAACCTATTAACATGTCTATTTTTGAAAGCATTCTTACTTTACAGCATTTTTTCACACCTGCCTAAAACTTTTGCACAGTACTGTATATATATATATACTGTATATATATATATATATATATATATATATATTGTTCACTATACTTAGGCCTCATAATGTTAACACCGATGTAATGGTAGCACAGAAATATTTTTGAGTGAACCAAAAACAAAAGATTATTCAAGGGAACCACTGTTTGGTGCTATAACTGAGAAAATATTTACTTTAGAAGAACAAACCGAGACCTGACCTCCCTGTTGCACGTGGCCTCAAAAATATGGAAACATCAACTCCCTACAGTAGCAATTATAGGTGAACTATAACTTTGTAGGAATCTTTTAGCATATTGTATATTAGTAACTTGTACTGAGATTCATATTTGTTATAAGAAGGCCGTTCAGCTTGATCACTGTTATACTGTACAGTGTTGCCTGAGACCAAATAAAGACAATGTGCGTGCTTTACATGGTTGTCTCTGAATGTAATGTGTGCTTTCATACCCTACATGCAGTATGATTTTTATTCTCACAGTCATGCTCGATTTTATACAAATATAATTTTTTTGGTGTCTGTTGGCTGCGCATCTGTCCACTGTACTTTATTACAAGGAAGACTTGATTTAGACTGAGAGACACAAACTTCCTCCCCACTTGAAACCTGCTTGACTCTACATAACTATGTGAACCAAACAGAAATAGAAATTATATATATATATATATATATATATACAGTACTGTGCAAAAGTTTTAGGCAGGTGTGAAAAAATGTTGTAAAGTAAGAATGCTTTCAAAAATAGACATGTTAATAGATTATATTTATCAATTAACTAAATGCAAAGTGAGTGAACAGAAGAAAAATCTAAATCAAATCCATATTTGGTGTGACAACCCTTTGCCTTCAAAACAGCATCAATTCTTCTAGGTACACTTGCACAAAGTCAGGGATTTTGTAGGCATATAGTCAGGTGTATGATTAAACAATTATACCAAACAGGCGCTAATGATCATCAATTCAATATTTAGGTTGAAACACAATCATTAACTGAAACAGAAACAGCTGTGTAGGAGGAATAAAACTGGGTGAGGAGCAGCCAAACTCAGCTAACAAGGTGAGGTTGCTGAAGACAGTTTACTGTCAAAAGTCAAACACCATGGCAAGACTGAGCACAGCAACAAGACACAAGGTAGTTATACTGCATCAGCAAGGTCTCTCCCAGGCAGAAATTTCAAGGCAGACAGGGGTTTCCAGATGTGCTGTCCAAGCTCGTTTGAAGAAGCACAAAGAAACTGGCAATGTTGAGGACCGTAGACGCAGTGGTCGGCCAAGGAAACTTACTGCAGCAGATGAAAGACACATCATGCTTACTTCCCTTCGCAGTCGGAAGATGTCCAGCAGTGCCATCAGCTCAGAATTGGCAGAAAACAGTGGGACCCTGGTACACCCATCTACTGTCCGGAGAAGTCTGGTCAGAAGTGGCCTTCATGGAAGACTTATGCCAAAAGCCATACCTCCGACGTGGAAACAAGGCCAAGCGACTCAACTATGCACGAAAACACAAGAACTGGGGTGCAGAAAAATGGCAGCAGGTGCTCTGGACTGATGAGTCAAAATTTGAAATATTTGGCTGTAGCAGAAGGCAGTTTGTTCGCCAAAGGGCTGGAGAGCGGTACACAAATGAGTGTCTGCAGGCAACAGTGAAGCATGGTGGAGGTTCCTTGCAAGTTTGGGGCTGCATTTCTGCAAATGGAGTTGGGGATTTGGTCAGAAGTAATGGTCTCCTCAATGCTGAGAAGTACAGGCAGATACTTATCCATCATGCAATATCATCAGGGAGGCATCTGATTGGCCCCAAATTTATTCTGCAGCATGACAATGACCCCAAACATACAGCGAAAGTCATTAAGAACTATCTTCAGCGTAAAGAAGAACAAGGAGTCCTGGAAGTGATGGTATGGCCCCACAGAGCCCTGATCTCAACATCATCGAAGTCTGTCTGGGATTACATGAAGAGAGAGAAGCAACTGAGGCTGCCTAAATCCACAGAAGAACTGTGGTTAGTTCTCCAAGATGTTTGGGCCAACCTACCTGCCGAGTTCCTTCAAAAACTGTGTGCAAGTGTACCTAGAAGAATTGATGCTTGATGCTGTTTTGAAGGCAAAGGGTGGTCACACCAAATATTGCTTTGATGTAGATTTTTCTTCTGTTCACTCACTTTGCATTTTGTTAATTGATAAATATAATCTATTAACATGTCTATTTTTGAAAGCATTCTTACTTTACAGCATGGGGGAAACAGATCCTCCAAAGAGGTCTAAAGTGTTAAGCAGTATTAAGATTAGCCGCTGTATTGATATTTACAATAGGCCCTGTTGGAAGACACATAATACAGGCAGATTCCTCCTTCTATATCAATAACTTTGCCAAATCTTATAGAAGCTGTGAAAGAAAATCTCTTCTCCAAGGTTTCTAAGGGTTGACCCAGCTCACTGGAATGGCTGTCTGTTAAATGGGAACTAACACAGCTGTGCCAAAGTCAAAGGCTTCTTTAATATCGTAGTCATTCTAATGACTAGGTTCTAAACAACATACATTGTCCACCGTTAAGAGGCCTTGCTACAGTATTTGTGTTCTGCCTTCTAATGAGAACGAATTATGGGGCAAAGCGGTTCATCTGTATAAAGGGCTGCTTTATAAGGCATGAGCATAGCATTTGTTAGACTTGATTATGTGTAGTTTGCAAGGAATTAACTTAAAGCCACACACTATTACTTTGTTAACATTGATAGTAAATTGCTTTATGGTGACAACTGCCTTTTTAAATGTGAACGCACACACCCGCAATTTTAGTATAAATTGAGCATAAATGTGCAACACTGTAGTTATAAGGCTACTGGTCTTTTAAGACAGACAATGTCCTGCAGCAGGTTGCCTATAACACAGTGTTTACCTTATTAGCACTTTAACTCTATCAACACTGCATGCCTATAAAGAGGTCAGGGAGACAATAACTCCACTCACAATGTCAGACTGCTGGTATAGCCTAGGAACATCCACTCAATACAACAGACCAGCTAACCACATACTATGGTGCTGTATCAGCTGTACCACATTAATCACTTTCTGTCTTGACATGTGCAAAGCATGTGGGGACATTTTAGTAAAGGATAGTGTAGTACAGTAATCTGTTGCATATCTGACTGCGGTGGGACCAGAGTAAGGGCGGATATGTACAAATTCAGATAAATGAATCCTGATTTAAATACCGTTATACACAGCTGTAACAATTACTATAGTAACACCATTATTGTTTTGAGATTCAGCTTTTATTAGGGAGCTCCCCTAAATCCCTTGTTTAGAAAGATACAGGGTATTAATGCTTGTGACAGAGTAGCTGTCTGTCGTGAGGGTGCGTGCATTCGCTGCTGACTGACAGGCAGGAGATTGAGACGGAGGTTGAAGTTGATACTGTGGGATCTACAATCTCTGAACTAATCTTCTCTGTTTAATAATAAAGTAACGTTGCTGAAGAGCTTGATCATGGCGGATAAATGGTTAGATATGTGACAGGTGGGTACACGGTGGATTACTGTAGTCCAGTATTGTTTTTTGTTTTTTCTTTTTAAAACAAATTACAAATCATTGTTTCTATTGTCAATGTGTTGAAAATAACCACAGCACAGTGAGAGAGCAACACATGCACACTCCTGTTTACCCTTTTTGCTTGGTCACGGTCCTTTCCAAATCAGAGTGTAACTTTAGCTGGGTGGGGTGAGGGCACTAGGAAACGGTCATAAATCCTTCATCATGAAGTGCCAGTGTTGTTGCTGCTGAGGCCAGTTATAACAAACTCCACATGCAGTACCCTGTGAATCTGAGCTTGCAGCTATAACTTTTAGGGTGTGACTATTTGGCTGTTGTGAATCATTAGAGTAAGATAAACTGCAGCAATCTGCCTCATTCCACATGAGTTTTATAAATTTTACAGCAGAAATTTAAATTGACAAGCTGGCAAGATCAATGGGGAATTCTTGATAATTGATAATAAGTAGTGTGGTTTGACTGTTACTCAGAAGTTCACTGAACCCCCTTTTTTCTGGCACCAGACAGGTATAGTATATACAGTAGCCTGGCCAGTGACTCAATGTCTCTCTAGAGTGGCTTAGATCATCTTTTCTCATCTCCAGTTCTCAGCTATGCCCGCTCATTTTAATTGTCTGCCCCTGGAAGTCATATATGAAGAATATCAAACATCTAAAAGAAGTCACATTCATGAAATCCGATTGAGAATTTCCTAAACATTAAATCCCAGTTGATTGTTTTCACGGTTTTCTTTGCACAACTCCAAGGCACCAAATTAGGAAGCACATTTTTTTATTTAAAAAAAACTATTCTAAAATTTACCCTAAATAGTCTCATGTCTATTTTGGATAAGGTTCTGTGTAACCTGTTTTTGTTGTTGTTGTGTTTTTTTTTCTTGCTGTTTTTTTTTTCAACATACAGTAAAGAACTGCTGTAAATGCATGTCATTGTATGTATAGAAAAATATATATATAGAGCCATGCTCTACAGTATTTGTGGAGCAGACAGACACAACTTTATATTGCTCAACACAATCAGCTATTGGCAAGATTCCATGACATACTTTAAGAACATAATTTACATTATTGGAAATCTGGTGTTGTATAACTGTTGAACTGGAGCAAAAAATGAAATACAGTCAATTCTCATTAAAACAAACTCAGAATAAACACATTTCCCGATACAGGTACTACGACTTTTCTACATGGTCCTAGCCAAATTTAACAGAAGAATTACTTCTTTTAATACAAATTTCCTGTTTTGTGCCAATTAGTTTACAGTAATACAGGCCCCTGAGCAGCAAACTGCATGCAAGTCATCAGCATTTCTGATTTGTTCAATACCCTGATGTTCAGGACACCTTGCTTTTGTGGTTTACAGATGCCTGTGATCATAATAGGACATGCAGATTTCAAGGGCAGTTCATATGCAATGTTAACTTTTAGTTAAATTACAAGTTAAAAAACAGGTGCTCGTTTCTTTGTTGGTGATGAATCTTGTTACTGCAGAGCAGGATTTCCACAACTCTGAGGTGACATACTGTACATTGTAGATGATATTGTTAAACAATACTTAGGAAACAATTTGACTGCCAAACTACAAACTGTGTATAATTTTACAAGTAAATCAAATTGCACCAGATTCTCAGCACTGATATGATACTAATAACCTAAAGATAACGACCGCTTTACTTTATTTAGAACATTTCTGTTCTCTGTCCCCCGAGGACAACTGAGGATCATGAACTAAAAGAACAAGTACAACAAAGTCACATCACGTTACCAGAAGGATCTGCCTAACTGATCTCATTTTGTTTTACTATCATTTCTATTTTTAGTAGTTTCTTTCCTTTCTCTTCCTTTCTTTTAGGAGTGTGGAATATCTTCACCATTCCACAGCGATTCTTCTCTGAAATATTATAGTATACTATATAAGCTATCTGATATTGAATCATAAGCATCTGTAAAAACATTACTACACCATTGGCCTTGGGCATCTTTGTAGACTCTCCAAAAGAGAGGTGAAGATTTGGAAAGGCATGGTGCCTGAACTGCCCCCTCCAGGGTTGGTTTAAGGCATCATGGGACATTTTTACTGCTTGTGCATATACATTTACTGTACTCTTCAGTGCTGATTTAACTGCTCTAACAGAGACACTTTCAAATCGAAGTGCCTCTCCATGTTGAATTGGGGTTAGAGTATCATATTATTAACTGCTGAGTGTTGAGCTTTCCAGGCATGCATTAGAACCCGTTAGGGAAATCACTGAAGCAGAACTTTCAATTCAGGCTTTCATTGTAGCTTCCACTTGGTTGTTTTAAAGAGCTCAGTTATTGACTGGTGTTATCAGTGTTATCAGCCTACTCAGAAGTGGAACATGAAGCTCTGCTTGGGTGTTTCCTGTACAATGTGTGTGTACTTTTTGAAAATTAAATAATTTGGTATTGTATTCAACAAGTTAAGAGGAAATTAGGTAGGTTTAAAATATTGGGGAAGGCTAAGAATCCAACATGGCAGATACTGAAAGTAAGGATATACTGTACAGTAAGGCAGAATTACATGAAGGCAGAGATCGAAATTAACACCCACCAAAAGTGGGTTAATTTGGTCTGTGATGGGTAAATTTCACATACTTAAACGACACAGTGAAATTAACCCGCGTTACACAGTTTTTTGTACCCATAACACTTTGAATGCCAGCAGCTCTGTGCCAGTGGTCCGAGTTTGTGACAGACCACTGTACCTAAAACAAGAAGAAAGTTGAAAAACTTATGTCACCACAACTTCTGCTTCCGATTGGTCTATTGTTTAAGTTTTTTAGCAAATCACATATGAAAGTGGTGTTGCTGACAACCAAACAAAATGGAGAAGGAGGCAGTGCTTGCGCTGTGAAGTGATAGGACTAATTTTCCGTAGTCTGTCAGCATCTCTCTCTCTCGTTTGTTAAGAATTGAGGATAGTTTCTGATTTTTACTTAATTAAATCTAAAAGGATTTTTATAAACAGCTTATGTTAATAAGATAGTATAAATATTATCTTATGTCATTCTTTTTAGATGAAATTGCTGTTAATGAGAACTTGTGAATGCTTACTGCTATTCGGAAAAAGTTGGTCAAAATGCTGAAAATTATTTTCAATGAAAAAAATAAAATCACCCTGCCAGTTCTGTCTATTATTTATTTTTATTATTATTATTTTTTTGTTTATTTAGCAGACGCATTTATCCAAGGCGACTTACAGAGACTAGGGTGTGTGAACTATGCATCAGCTGCAGAGTCACTTACAATTACGTCTCACCCGAAAGACGGAGCACAAGGAGGTTAAGTGACTTGCTCAGGGTCACACAGTGAGTCAGTGGCTGAGGTGGGATTTGAACCGGGGACCTCCTGGTTACAGTATTCTTATTCTTTATGGCCACACTTTCTGTTAGAACCTTTCCAATCTGTAATTTACACTCATTCTATTTTATTATATTTTATAACAATAATAATAATAATAATAATAATAATAATAATAATAATAATAATAATAATAATAATAATAATAATAAAGTTTAGCAAGCATTTGAATCACTGTTCCCATGTTGTACATTTTTTGGATAACTGCAAAAAATAATTATCAGACTTGTGAATGAATATTACAAGGTCATGAGCAACACTGTACATCGATTGGTCATTAATGATAGATTATTATTGTCAATGAGCACAACTTGTGAGCATGTTGCTGCATATTGCTTCTGGTCATGTATCACCGTTCACACCCCTGTCACATATACTTTATCATAAGAATGAAGTATCACAATTAGTTTTAATAAAAGGAGGAATGGAGTAACTGAAAAGCAACACTCCTAAATGAACAGAAATGTATTGTAATAAAGACTTTAATGATTGGAACAGCTTTTTTGTGCAGATTTGTAGAAATACTGATTTAATAGCAGATTCCTTACTGTTGTATTGTGAGAGTGAGTGTATTACAGACGTTTTAACATCACATTGGTATCCATTGATTGTGTGAAACACACTGAAATAGTGTTACTTGTCATTCTTAGTCTTCCATGCACTCCATCACAGTTGGATATACTGATGCTAATATTTTCCAAGAAACACCTATAATTTTATTTTTAGCATGGGTGTGTAAAGCAACAATAATATTAAATATATTTAATAATGTAAAAAAAAAAACAATTCAGAACATCTTGAATACCTTGACAAGTGTCTACTGCATCAGCACTTACTCTTTTCTTTTCGCTTCCAGAAAACAGCAGAATTGAGAGTCAAGAGATTTGCTCTCCTAAGCATTATTATTAAAGCCAGTAAGATAAGAAACTAATTATAGTAGATGTGGTCAGTGATGCCTGGTGCTTTGTGTTTACTTCCTCTTTCTCGGCTAACTCATGATTATGTGCACACACAGTTTTTGTATTTTGAAGTTGTGCTTAAAGTGTGTGTGTCGTTAACAAAATAGTTGAATCGATCTGTTGTACACTTTTAATTTGTGATAGAGGTCTCAAATGTGCAGTTTTTAAAGAAACACGTGCTGTTATAGCAAATGTTTCAATACATTTTAAAACGTGATGTCTGGAACTTTATTAGGTTAAAAAAAAAACTCTGTCTGCATGCTTTCAAGTTATGCTGCGTTTCCTTGGCCATTTCAAAAAGAGTGACATTTCCCCTTCAACGCCTTATTTCCTGTCATTAACCAGCCTGCGGCTTTGACTGCCAAGACACTGCTGAGGTGAAACGACTGACATGAAACAGTAAAAAACTTCCTGAGAGTAAGGAATGGAAATGTGATTGGATGCACCTGTGGTAGGCATCCAATCAGAGGGCTGCACAGTAGCTGAAGAATTGCCTTCTGTCCAACATCTCTTTCTGCTTGGCTGTGGTTCATTTTGAGTTCATTATTTTGTCACACAGAACAATATGTGCCTGTTTTTGGCCTGTGATGGTGTGGAAAAGAAACGTTCTGGAAAATAATAATTATTTACATTGAAAGAAAGTTGATTTTATGCCCTTCACAGCAACTTTTCCTTTCCTTGTTTTCAAGAACAAAGCTGCAGAGAAGAGCGGCACTCAAGTTTCAACTTATTTTATGTAACTTGTATAAAGTTAACAATCAAGTGATGGAAATCATTTTAAGCTTTTACATGCTCCTCGAGCAACTTCTGGTCATTTTAAAAGCATGGGACTTTTGAGCCACTTTAAACGCTGGCTTAGAAATTCAAGGACTCTTTAGAGGACAGTGTGACTACAGTTTTCTTTAAACACCTTTCATGAATAAAGCACTCAAGTCTAATTTTCCTCAGACTATCGTGAGTACATGTGGATTCACTTTCGAATGTGGCTAATGTTATCAGAGACAGTGTTAGAAGTGTTCCGCTTGAACGTAGAGCTCAGTATTTTGATTAGCTGATCTATTTGTATTGCTTTGAGAAATAACCTCTTGTGTCAGCAACGTTTGGTGTAAACTTTGGAATGAAGTAGGGCTGCAGTGAAGGGTAGATTTGACCTTCAAAGGTTCGGAACATATTACCGAAGGAAGGTTCGAACCTTCGATGGTCACCATAGCTACCTGTTTATATTTGATTGAAAATCCTATTATTTTACAGGGAATCCATATAAATGGAATAAAACATTCACATGTAGTTTAAAAATACATTATATAGAACAGTAACCATGTTTTTTTATCATTTCAATAAAAATAAAGATACACATTGTTTATTTACACGGAATTGAGCCTGCTTGCGATCTATACAGTAAGCTTGAATTGCACCAGCACCAACTGCAGCGGACACAGCTTTATTTAATAGTCACCGTTCAATGCAGGTTATCAGTTACATTTTACTACCACTAAAAATATTAATAATAGAGATTGATTATGCCTCCATGATACATCAACAGTCGCTTGCACAATTTGCATTCAACTTTTTATTTGGTCGTCTGGGCATTTAACAAAAAAATCCCAAACAGCAGAGGGGTTTCGAGACATTTCTTTCAATACAGCTTACGCCTTACACTCTACAACGCTTTGCTGTCAAGATGGCGAATGAAGAAATTAAAGGTTTGCTTCTGGATAACACGAGCTGGAGTGGGGAGGGCCGGACGGTGCTCAGTTTTCGAAATTAAAATTATTAGTGTTAGTGTATATTTTGTATGTTTCAAACATATTCTACCATAGCACTTCTCTTACACTGTCTTGTACACTAGGTATTCAGTACATATTTTACTGAAGCAATACAGTCACTAGAGGTATGAGCCCACTGCTTTGGATACTATATCCTGCGCCATACACGGCAGCGGCGCCATGTAGAGTTGCTACGTATATGATTTGGTAGCGGATTTTAATAACAACTTTTGTTTACTTATGCATTATACAAATCAAAAGATCAAATTTTGCATGTGAGTGACATTTAATGTGTGATTTATAGTATTCACAACAGTATTGTCAACAGTTTCTGTTAACAGGAAAAAAATAAAATAAATAATACAGTGCGTGAACCTGTCTGACGAACCTTCGGCGGTTTAAAACAATCTTCGAATCCCTAGCCAACGAACGAACCTTCGAACCTTTGGACACAGCCCTAGAATGAAGTTGTTTGATCCTGTTTTTAAATACTTGCTACAGAAGTCCTGGTTTCTGTCTGGAGACGAAAAATAACCCTGTCTGGAGACAAACAATAATGGGCAGGTTTTACAGTACAGTTCTTAATGAGAGAGGGTAGCTTGTTAAAATAGTGTCTTTTTCAGTTGGTAAATACATGAGGCTCTATGAACAGTGTAGAGTTGCATTTATTATATATTACCTTGGTTATTAGAAACGTGAAATAGAATTTGTTGCAAATCAGTTTTATTTTCATATAATTATTAACGATGGGTGCGTTGTGCTGTAGAAGGTACCACCCTTCAGACTTTTTGATGATTGTCTTTAGCAGTTGTTCATCAGTCCTGCTGCGGCACTAAAATAGCAATGCAGTGTTTCTATGCTAATGGACAAGGGGTAGCATATTATTATGAGCCATTGCTAGAATGGTACATATACCATATAAAATGATCACCGTGGTATGCGCCTACACAAACTGGTAATCCATCAGTGCCAGAACCCTTGTGGTCTGGTAATTCTCTGGTCTGCTAATGGTAATCCTGGAAATATAATGGTATCGCAATAAGAATTTTATGTATGGGTACTTTTTTCTGGTGTTTTTTAAAGAGCACGAGTGATAAGCTAAATAAGCATTTAGCAAGTACAGCTCATTCATGCCTGGCCTAGGATTCCTGTTTGATTGTGTGCCTTGTTTCCATCTCTTCTCCAGGTGACCCCTGTACACCCTGAGTGTTAAACATGTCTCTGCAGAAGGCAGTACAAGAGAGTACGTTTCCACTAAAGAAAGTGGCTTTTGACATGAGCCAAATAATGGAGAATCTGGACACCAGGGACCTCGATTTGGAGGAGGTGGATTTCGAGCCTTACGATCCGAATCTGCCAGGTGAGAAGGCCTGTTCAATAATATTGAATCCTTTGGAGTCAGATATTATTGAAGTCAGACAGACTGTCGAGCTACCAGGTTTATGATTTATCTTCAATTAACAGACCTGTCAAGGGATTATAAATAATTCCATCAATTCCGTCTTACTTGAAATGCATTGCAATGCTCTATAGACTGCTGGTCTAACACATCCTGTATCTATGTTTCAGTGAGCACTCGAATTCCCTTCTCTGCCATTTACAAAACGAAGGGGTTTAAGGAAACAGATATCCAGGTCTACCTCAGTGAAGTCCACATTACTGCAAAAATTCTGGAAGTAGAACGCGGTATAATTGCACAACATGAGCGGGTTTCTTCAACGCAACAAAGGCTGACATCAAAGGTCAGAAGGCTTTTATTAGGCTGTCATCACTGATCCAAGCATGATATTTAGCATTAGGCAGAATGTATTTACTCTGTTTGTATAGCTCAGAATATATGATTTTGAAGTTTGGGATAAAGCCTTGGTCTAGATTATTAAAGCTCTTTTTACCAAATCATTATTTGCATGGTTGTTTCAAAAGGAAAAAAACAAGCAAAATAAAAATAAATAACTTTCTGAGTTAAAAAAATACTGGTAGAGTAATAGCGATTTGCAGTAAAATAATATTTCACCAAGTTTGAACTCACTGAATTTACGTACACTGTGATTGAGAGGGTAAACTACAGCATAGTGACATTCCCCTCCCAAGTACTGTATACAGTATTTGCTTGTACCAAAGTGATTCTTAGACTTTGCCATGATGTACTGTTTGCAGATAAAACATGCTGGTGTCTTCACAATTGAACTGAAGCATGGGGGGTTTACCTGGCGAGTGAGAAGGAAAGAAAAACACTTTCACGAGCTCCACCGAGAGCTGATCACATACAAGACCTTCATGAGGATTCCTATTCCTACAAGAAGGTAATTCACATGATTACTGGAAGGCTACAAAGAGCATGGCACTTGTACAATTGTAACCCATTGCAGTTTTAATAAATAGAAAGACTTTGCCAACATCAAAATTATTTTCATATTGCCATTTAAAAAATAATAATAATTATTTAGTTTTTTCTTGGTTAAAAAGAAGTCATTTGTTACTCTTATTATCCCAGAAAGACATAATAGTCAATTTTGTAAAATATTCTTATTGTGTGCTTTTTCTACTCTCTAATTTGCTCTGATGGAGATGGGTGCAAAACCTTCATAAAATAACAAATGTTGACATAAAAGGCAAAAAGGATTTTTTTTTATATACAGACCTGCTTAATTGTGCAAATCCTATACCATAACTGTATTGCCCTGAACCTTTTTCAGTCACACGGTAAGAAGGAAGACCATTAAGAGAGATGAAGTTCAACAGATGCCCAGCCTGCCTCGCGGCAGTGAAAACCTGGTCCGAGAGGAGCAGTTCTCGAGTAGAAGGGTAAGTCATTCCGTGCTGTACTGTACATGGGTAGAAATCTCTGATGATAAGCCTTTGGCTCGACTGTACATGGGTAGAGGGAAAATATTGTCAATACAGAATTTGTTTTGTTTTTTGTATGAGGTCAAATATTATCAGTGCAGAACTTTTTATTTGTTTGTTTGAATATTCGTTCAAAATGTGTTATTTTAGCAAATTCATTTTAGTTTTACTTATTTCAGAAGTCAGTTAATACTTATCAAATCTACATCAAGACCACGGTCATTTTTAATTCTTCTTCTTCGCAGACGCCCTTATCCAGATTATCACAGTACAAAGTATCCCATTTCAGAATATCACATTACAGATAAAGGCAGTTATAAAGTACAATACAATCAGTAGCAAAAGATCCAATTCAATACATTTAATACATGAAGCATTTTTTAAGGGTGTGTTCTTCTGATGATATGTACACATCTGTATGCAATGAATACAAAGTTTACTTTTGAAGGGTTGTGTGTAATGTTTTTACTTTACTTTTCTTTCAGAAACAACTTGAAGACTATCTGAATAAGTTGTTAAAAACAGCTATGTACAGAAACTACCACGCTACAGTAAGTAGTTAAGTACAGCCTTAAGCCATGGGTTAGTTAACTGAATTATTTTTTAAATACAGTACTGTAATTATATTTGCAACATTATTCAAAAATGTATTCAACATATCTAATTTAGGAATCCAAATATATTATGTGTAATACTGTAAATTAGCTTAAGTTGATATTACATTACTGCAAATATTGTGATCTTAAAATTCCAGACTATATTATGTATCTTTGCATCAATACAAATGGTTACAACAGACTTCCTTAAAATGTTTCCATAACTGCATCTTCAGTTCACTAATATATAAATTATGCAGTTCAACTGAAAGCAGTGTATTTGTCAAACAACAATTAACTTTCAATTTGTATTTTATACTTTCTCTTCTAGCAAAGGGATAAGGGAATCAGATAAATTATACATGTTTTAAGAGACATGAACAAATCAATGAGCTTGTATGTGTGCTCTAATGCAAAGTCTGGAGCTTTTTTTTTTGTAAAGAACTATGAATGTTTGAAAACCAGAAATAAAAATATATATAGGAGAAAGGGGTACAGCTGGGTTAATATACAGTTAAATAGTGGCTACATTAAATTACTTACTTAAGATGTGTTTGTGGATTTATTCTTTTATACTGTACTAATTTCATTAAGATTTTTTTTTTTTTTTAGTTGGAGTTTATTGATGTCAGTCAGATGTCCTTCATTCACGACTTGGGACCAAAGGGCTTGTGAGGACAAAACTTTTATTTTGATTATTATTTTATGTTGTTTTAAATAGCTACAGTAGCTCGTCAAAAAAAAAAAAGCCAATGCCGGGAAAGGTTAATGACTGGTGGCAGTTTAATGAGTTGTTTAGGATTTGAGCACTATTGAAAACATCCAGAGCTAGAAAGGCCTGCTTCTCATCTGTAGTCAACTGATGTACACAGATCTGGCAATTTAGTCGAACTAGTACATCTAAAACTACACGTTCACAGCCAGCTGGAAGAAGTGAAGTGAACTGAAGACTGCTTACCAATGATATTCAATGACAAAGCAGGGGCACGACAAGGACAATGCAGTGGTTGTAACATTTTCACATTTGGACATATCAATAAGTGCACACTGGTATTTCATTGCAGTGCCATTGTACCATATCAGTACCAGTATGCTACAGAACAGGACCACTAAGCAATATGTGTTCCAAATCCACTATGATGCTTGCTGTTGATGTTGTGGTGTGCTAATGACTTTTCTAGATTGTCCTCAAGGTGAAAGACTGTGATTTATAATGGTATCCTCATGGAATTTGTCAAACATTTCTGTAATGTCAGGGTCACTTGTTTCAGATGAACCCAGTTTTCCATAGTAGATGGTATTTTTGTGTTTGGTGAAGAATAAAACAGACCAGTGATCTGTTCCTGGTATTGGGTATTCCCCAGTAGAATTTTGTAATACTTGTTTATATACATACATATTTATTTATTTATTTCCAGGGAGGGGATGATAATGAAACGTTCAGGCGGTCACCGGATCCCTGGCCTGAACTGTTGTGGTCGGAGTGAAATCTGTTACCGCTGGTCCAAAAGGTCTGTGTGTTTGTGTGTGTGTGTGGGGTTTTTTGGCATAATTAAACCCAGTTTATGAATACTTCTTGACTTAAGATATATACAGTAAACAATGGTTCAGTTATCTTGTACATTTCTAGAATACTCTGGGGGCCAGGCTTTTGTGGGAACTACAGGCCTCACACAGTGCAGTGAACTTACAAAAGGTTTCAGATTTGTTTTCAATTAGTTTCACTTGCTAAAAAATTAAAGAGTGTATTGTACATGGCTTCTCCTACCTACAGTATTCATCTTATTGCCTATAATTACAGCCTATAATTATTTTAGGGGTTTGGAGGATCTGCAGCAAAGTTCTCCAGAACAGCTAAAAAAATAATCACTTTTAGACTTCTTGTGAAACATAAATGTCTTGGGCAATAAGGACGCACCTGCCAACCAATGTCACCTGTATTGTAGTATAAGCATTTGTAGTACAACCCAAGAATCTTAGCATCTATCAGTTTGTCTCCAGAGGAATGTATTTTTCATTGAATTGTACAATTGTTATTGTTACTGTTTGTAATAGACCTTCACAACTAATTAAGCAACTGTTAAGATGACATATAACGATGCAAAGGGTGAACTGCATTTTCAGGTGGTTAGTTGTTAAAGACTCGTTCATAATGTACATGAAACCAGACTCGGGAGCCATTGCATTTGTCATGCTGGTGGATAAGGAGTTTTCTGTAAAGATGGGCCTCAAGGACACAGAGACTAAACACGGAGTTCGCATTGACAATCTGTCCAGGTAAAAAGTGACTTTTTTCACCCCATTTGTGACCTAATACAATGATTCATTAGTCATTTATAACTTCAAATCCATTCACTCACAACTTATAATAAACGAGTTGATTTGATTCCAGAACTGACCACGAAAATAGGTGGTTGATGGTTGTACCTTTTTTTAAATAATCATCTGCATTTCAGAATCACAGATTAAACCTTTTTCTTGTTACTGAAAAGCCCTAAAATTAAATTAAGTTTATTTCTAGATTTACAATAGATGATTCCTTTTTTTTTTTTTTTTTTGCTTTGACAAAATAAATATAATAAGGCTTGTGTTTTACTGTGTGTTTTAGTAACTTAAAATGACACTGAATACAGTAGCACTGCATTAACATTAATCTTGATATTGAATAATATTGTTAGATGATTAAAAATACTCTCCCACTTCTCCCCTATGCCCTCCTCCCCATGCACACAGAGAACATTCATTTTCTGGCCTAATAAAAGCCTTAGCTGTTAAGCTACTACCACTTTACTTTTTAAAGACAGTGTTCATGGTCAAGGACTTATACCAAGTTTATTTAGTACTGTTTCTAAAGCCAACTAGTAAAAATGTATTAGCAGTAGTTAGTTAGTACACCAGTGTCTGTAAGTACTATACAAGTTAAGCTAATACTAACGTGGTGTACAGATATATTTAATGCCAAGCAGAAATTACATAGAACTTTTTAGTTTTACTGTAGGATACAGGATACTGAAGGATAATTCAAACAACGAAAACAATGTCATGCACACATTTCTATTTTCTTAATCCAGATCACTGATTGTGAAGTGTACCAGCTATCGTCATGCTCTGTGGTGGGGTCAGGCCCTCGAAGATCATATTCGAAAACATGGCAAAGCCTTTTTGCAAGATCACAGATTTGGGTCCTTTGCAAGAGAGCAAGAAAACACTCTGGCAAAATGGTACATTTTCATTTTGTGAATGTAGATCCTGCATGAAAAGGGAAGGACAATGGTGTCCTCTCAATCCTGATTTCAATTGTGACCAAAAAGGGATTTAAATTCAGGTCACTACTGAGGTCATTGAGTTATTAAACCTGTGCAGAATTGACAGAAAAGGAAAACATGAACTTACTGGAATGATGCAATCGTTTCCAGTATAGTATTGTTACATTGACATTTTAGTAGGGATTGAAGGTGAACAGCAAGACTCGAAGGCTTAGTTTGTCTCAATTTGTTTTCCAGGTATGTCAATTCAAGTATTTACATGCAAGATATAGCGGATGCACTAGAAGAAGCCACAGAAGAAATCTTCATCACCGACTGGTGGTAAATAATACATTACAGTTCATTTAACAGCTTCCTAATGTATGGTCTGACATATTACAGCACTTGTAATGAAGTGAATAAAATAAACCAAGATGAAACAGAGAATGAAGATGTTTATATTACAGACTAGGGGGCACTGCTTCAGTTGGCAGAGAAATATTCATTAAGCAGTTCCTGTTTACAGTTACAACAGCTCAGATACTTGCAATTAAAAAAAAAATGTTACCATTTTCAACAAGCATTGCTAACAATTAAGATAAGGAAGTTATTGCTATTTTTATATCTAACTGGAGATTTGTATAGTTAAGCACAATAAGAAATAAATCTATTTCTAGTTTCGCTTTTTATCCGATATTAAAGCTGCACTGTCCCACAATCGTTCTTTCATTCTTTCTTGGGTTCCGAGAAGTAAGTGGAGCTTTGTTGTGGTTCAGCACAGATAAGGTACAAACTCCCTTAACACATGAAACACTACCCCCTGTAAGTGCATAGTGGAATGAATGTAATTCACACATAAGTATGGTAAAGCATGACAAAAAAAATCTTTTTAAAAAAGAAAATAGTTTTTCAGGGAAATAATGAAAAATTACTCATGCTATCCAGGGCCTTTGCTAGGATTTACTGGGCCCTGGTGCAAGAGTGTAAAGTAGGATCCCCGAAAAAAAAAAACAACCTCAACCTAAAATATATCTAAATGAAGTTTTGTTCCAAAAATGAGTACAAATCATGTGTGATTTTGGAGGAATTCAACATCAGTTTCTTTAGCTGCACAGGTTTATGTTTCATGATTTCAACTCTTTGAAAGCGCCTTGGTACAAAAGTCAGGCCAAGTAGCTGGATCATAAAAATCACATAAAGGTGACTGGCTGGGTACCGGGTTTACAATACATGAGTCAGTACCTTGTATTTGCTGTTGTTTTACATTTCCAAAATCCTATGTCTCTGATTCCCGTCTTTCCTCTGGCTCGTTGTTTATTTTTCGTGCGAGGAGGAGGTTGGCAGTCCCACTGCCGCACTATACACCCATTTGCTGTTGTCGGCCCACTTTTAAACCATTTACTGTACACTTTTTTTAGCATTTTCTGCTTCTTTTTGGGAAATTTCTAGCTGTCTTTTCTACTCTTTTCGCTATGAACAACGCGACTTGTGTTTTGATGGAATATTCGATGTACCATACGTTATGTACTTATTACCACAACTGTGGAAAAGTTAGCTTACTTCCACTGAGCGTTTTTTTTTTTTACCAGGAAAGTCTATTGTGGAAAATTAGGGTGTGATATAGGAAACACAGAGAATTAAAGTTGACTGATAGGCCTATGTGTTTATTCTTTATAAACACATGCTGTGAAAGAAATGCAACCCCCCGTACATTGAACAGTCTGTTGTTTTTTAAATCAACACTGATATAAAGTTTCACGCTGAGTCCTGCCTACATAGCTCTGATTTGATAATATGTGTTTTGACTGACAGTACAACTTTGCTATGGTTTATTTTTGAACCATCGGGAGAACACTTGTTTGTTTCTGTTTTTCCATAATGGGAAAAAAAAAAAGGATTGGTACGGGCAAAGCTTTGGTATGGGCCTCAGCAGAGGCTGGGCCCGGGTGCAGTCACATCCCTCGCTCCCCCCTTGATGCCGGCCCTGATGCTATCTAAACAAATTAGTGTTTATTTTTTATTTTTTATTATAAATATTGTTAACAATCATTGAGCAAGATTAGTGGCTAACATTGGTGCACTACAAATGCTAAGTTATCAAATGATATGTCTATATTTACTTAATCAGTCATTTGTATTTATCTTTGCAGGCTGAGTCCAGAGATTTTTCTCAAGAGACCAGTTGTAGAGGGGAACCGCTGGAGGTTAGACTACATTCTTAAACGCAAAGCTGTAAGTAGGACAAGGTTCTCATTGGAAGCCACCACATTGTTTGGCGGGCTTGCAGTTTTACATCAGCTGTTTACTTCACCTTGCCCTGTAATAGATTGCAGAATGATAGCAGTATTACAGTTCAGTTCACGGGGCGTGAGCTGGGTGAAGGATAAGGCAGAAGAAGCAGCAAGGAGAGTTAGTAGGACAGAAGGTGGTCACTGACTGAGGGCGACGATGCCGACACATCCCAGGGGCAGAGGACCCAGCAATCGAAAACATGTATGAGGGTTATGACTCGGAGAGCTGCCCTCGAGAGGCAGAATAGAACAGAGCCTCGAAAGTGAAGTAAGATAAGCGCAGGAGCTGCGACAGGACTGATTTTGGCTGGGGTCCGCTCTGACTCACATGGTGAGAACCCCCTGAAGGTAAGGGAGGCGGATGCCTAGCCCTGAGGTCGGGAAGTGAGACTCACTTGCCCCCAGAGACGACCGATCGAAGGCATGTAAGAAGGTGGAGGAGGGGAGGAGGAGGAAAACGAAACACTCGACAGAAAAAGTTGCAGGTGATCAAGGCTTAAATAGAAAATAGATGCTAATTAGCAGGAAATTAGAAAATTAGAAGATTAGATGATTAGAGCCACCCAGCTCCACGCCCCTGAACCACGACGCTAACATTAAAACACAGCTGGACAGGGTTTTGAATTCTGACAGAGAAGCTAAATCACAGTCCAGCGGATCAAAATCGATCCTCTGGCCCTTGTTTTTTAAAGGTTATTATGTATCATTAAACATGTTAGAGTCTTTTGATGGGATACTTTTGTATGAAGTGTAAGATAAAATTATCATTAATGGTGGACTATATTGTTAAAATTACATGATATATTTTTGTATTGAATAACCATTTGGTGGACTACAAGTTAGCTTAGGGAGTGCTTTTGGTCAAGAATCATATTTTGTTTAACAACATACGATCTATAGTATGTGAATAATATTCATTATTGAAATAAATGTGCACACTGAAAAGTGTTTAGTTTTGACATTAACGAATGCCTTAGTCAAAACATATGTATAAATGACATTTATTTTTTTAGCCACATTACATCGGTCACACTTACATTATAACTTGAGTGTTTTACATCTATTTTGGTAAAATGTATGGAGTGTATCAAATGTGGTTATTTCTCACAGTACTGCCACCTAATTGACTGAGCTGTTAAAGACTATATATTGTGAACCAGTGTTTCTGAAGCTGTGCACAGGGATTTGTTGTACTTGACATACCTTGTATTTTTTTTTTTTTTTTAGCAACAAGGTGTGAAGATTTGTGTGATGCTGTACAAGGAGGTGGAGCTGGCTTTGGGAATCAACAGTGAGTACAGCAAGAGGACACTAATGCGCCTTCATCCCAACATCAAGGTACATGGCTGAACTGTAGAATTAATAGATTGTGTTTCCAGGAACTGTCTTGTTTTTTTGTTTTTTTTTACTGGAAAATGGGGACAGGTTACATTATATTGGTCCGAGGCTGTACTTAGTTAAATGCTGTGAAGCTGCATTATTACATACAGTTAAAACTGTATTTTAAATATTTTCTTTTATTAAGGTATTTGAATGTATCCTGTACTTTGCTGATATAAAAAGATTTTCATTTAGTGGTTGCATAACATGAGGTGAAACTGATTCAAGGACGCTGAGGAAATGTTTGTCTACATTTATTACCTGTCTCATTGCAGGCCGGTATTGACCAGTTGGTACAGTTTGCTTCCTGAATCACAAAGGAAGGCAGCAATATATTAATTTTAGAAAACTGCACTTATCATACAGAAATACTGCATATTTCATATCCCAGTTTGCTACACTGTGCTGAGGGATATTGTTTAATCAGTATCTGTCTTGATGTTTGAAGGTAATGAGGCACCCTGATCATGTCTCCTCCACTGTGTATCTGTGGGCCCACCATGAGAAGCTGGTTGTTATCGACCAATCCATCGCATTTGTAGGCGGGATCGACCTGGCCTATGGGAGATGGGATGACAAAGAACACAGACTAACAGACGTGGGGAGCGTCACGCGAGCTATATCAACTGCCAGCTGCCTAGTAAGCACCCTTAAACAGACAAATACCATGGGGTATCATAATAGCAGTGTGTTATCCTGAAGAGACACTTGCATAATTGCTGTGAATTTCAGTTTGTACCCATCCTCCACCTTACAAGCCTCATTCCTCATATGTGTTGTCTCCTAATGTACCAGCTGTCAGACAAGAGCACTAAAGGTCCAGGAGAAGAGAGCATGCCTCACAACAATGACAGCAGACAGAAAACCGGGGGCGACGTGAAAGCTGCAGACAGTGTGGACTTACCCAAATTGAAAGGAGTCGGTCGCTCAAGGAAATACCCCAGGTTCAGCCTCCACAAACAACTTCACAAACACCACCTGCAGCACAGAGACAGCATCAGCAGCATCGACAGCAGTGAAGGAAGTAAGTCCTTATGACCTGTTATTGTCAACTGCACACACAGCGAGCCAGTTCATGAGCTGCATCTGACCTGGAGTCAGTGTGAAACAGTTTCTCATAACAATCAATCAATATTTATTTTATATAACACCTTTCATAGTGGACCACTATCACAAAGCGCTTTACAAGATAGTGAGGAACAATGCATAAAACATTACATACAGGACATAGTACATTAAATACAGCAGTAAAAAAAACTATGCAAATACATTAAATATAGGCATAATACATTAAATAGAAGGCTAGGATGTGAATTCTAAACATTGTGGATGCATGTGTCAAGCAGAATTACATGAATAAGATGGAGTGAAAAGCCGAAATAGCAGGTTTGTGAGATACTCTGGACCTGTGTAATTGTCAGCAGGTTTGTGAGATACTCTGGACCTGTGTAATGAAGGGTCTTGTAGGCAAGCAGGAGAATTTTGAAAGTAACCCTGAACTTAACAGGTACCCAGTGCAGCTGGGCAAGACGGGGTAATGTGATCATGTTTTTTACATCTGGTAAGGATCCTAGCAGCGGCATTTTGAACCAGCTGCAGTCGGTTTATGGCGTGTGACAGGAGACCACCATAGAGAGATGCAGTAGTCGATTCGAGAGGAGATGAATGCATGACAGAGTATCTCTGCATCCGGGAGGGAAAGGTAGGGACGGACCTTTGAGATGTTTCAAAGGTGGTAGAAGAAGGATTTGATTACAGAGGAGATTTGGGCATCAAAGGAGAGGTTACTATCCAGAAGTAAGAACAAGGCTTCGTACTGTGGGGGAAGACAGCAGCAGACAGTTTCCGAGGTTCAAGGCAGCAATATTGAGATTCTTGAGTTGAGTTTTCGATCCTACTAGAAGAAGTTCAGATTTGTTGGTGTTGAGCTGAAGAAAATTGGCAGACATTCAGGCCTCGATGTCTTGGATGCAAGCTGAGAGCCGGACCGTGGCAGATGGACATCCAGGGTCTAGTTTTAGGTAGAGCTGGGTGTCATCTGCATAGGAGGGAAACATGAGGCTATGTTGGCGGATGAGGTGACCCAAGGGAAGCATGTAGATGTTGAAGAGAAGAGGCCCAATAACAGACCTTGAGGGACACCGCATGTGACTGGGTTTGCGTCAGCACTGCTTCCAGCATAGAAAACAGACTGCATGCGTCCAGATAGGTAGAAGGACAGCCAGGAGAGACAGGTTCCAGAGATCCCAGCATACTTCTGAAGGCGATCAAGAAGAATGCTATGATCTGTGGTATCAAAAGCAGCAGTTAAGTCAAGGAGGACAAGGACGATCATTCACAATCCAGAACAGAGCAGTTTCGGTACTGTGATGTGGCCGGAAGCCAAACTGCAGAGATTCAAGCAGATTGTTATCTGTGAAATGTTTCGTCAGCTGGTTGGCTACAGCCCTTTCAAGAGTTTTGGAGAGAAAAGGAAGATTGGCTATGGGACGGAAGTTGGATAAGACAGCCGGGTCAAGGGAGGGTTTTTTGAGCACTGGCATTACTCGTGCAGTCTTGAGGGCAGCAGCAACCAGGCCTGAAACCAGGGACAAGTTGAGAGTGTGCATAATGGAAAGAGCGAGGTCAGAATGAGATTTGTTGGCCAGGGGTCCAAGGGGCACGTGGCAGTAGTTGATTTCAGTAGTAAGCTGGAGACATCAGTAATGGAGAGAGGAGAGAAGAAGAGAGAGCAGGAGGGGCAATCGGAGGAGAGTCAAGGTGGTCAACTACGATACTGGGTTTGTGGCAGGAGAGCGTAGAATAAATTGTGTCGATTTTGTTCCGAAAGAAATAGGAGAAATCATGGCAGGTAAGAAAGGAGGATCGATGGGAAGTGGATTTATCGATGGCTGGATGCAGGATTTGGTCAATGATTTTGAGGAGAATATTTGGTTTACCGTGTCCCATAGATATGATTTCTGAGAAGTACTTCACTCTGGCAGCAGCAAGCGCACACTGGAATTAAATACTGACAATTAAATAAATTAAATGGATTCCATATAGGTCATGTTATAATAACAGAAGTACTATTAAATTTTATGGCTCTGACCTAAACTGATTGTCATATTTTGTGCAAAACAGCAGCCTGGGATTTCTCCTGAGCTGGTTGTTTGAATGAATTTACCTGCTGTGCTTTTATTTATTTTTTCATTTACATTTTTAACACATCTTCAGCAGTTCAGCAAGTTTGAATAGAAAATGAATGACATCAAAGTTTCCTGGCACCAACTAAATATATTTGCTGCATATTGTATTGCTGTTGCAACAAGTAGTTTGTTTCCTCGGTTCATTCACTTTCAGGGCTCTGTTTTAAAGGTAGTGCAAAGACAAAGACAATAGTTTTTTTTTTTTCTTCAAGGAATTTGAGACATTGTTAAACTAACAAGAAACAATTATGCTATTGCCATTCTTATAGCAGATTTTAAAAAGTACCGAAGAACAAAATAACAACGATTGTGACAAAGATCCAGACATTTACATTTATTTTTTAAAATATTTTGGGTACTGTTTAAAAGCTGTTAATTAATAATTCAAATGTATTCCTAGGGTTAACAGCAGAAAGGAACTGTATCTTGGTAGGTTCAAACCTAAAATATTTGAAAATATATATATTTTTCCTTCCTGAAAATTACTGGGAAGAATGTTGTTAAGGCAATGCCAGGTAAGAAAATGTGTTTTTCAAAAGCATTTTGTGAGACACCATGTTTATCAGCTTATTAGCTAGTTACAGAGATAGTTGGAGTGTGTATAGTTATAGCTGTGTGTGTGTATGACTGGCACAAAATCAGAGCAACATAATATTGGCAGGTGTCAACACCAAGTCAGCAATGTACTGTATAGTGATTTAGACATAGGACATCAGCCTTCACGTGAATAAAAGATATGGGATGTCTATGTCAATGAGTGATCAGATTTGAAATAAATAAACTCTCTGCAGGTTGGTTTCAGGATTCAAAAAGTCAGGAGAATTTAATACCAGGTAAAAAGCCCCATCTGAAGATATTCCACCAGGAACCCGGACAGGGGCTTTCTCAGTCCCAGGATGGTGAGTGAACCACTCCATTGGCTTTGCCATGAAACATGGAGGGGTGACATCACCACGTCTGCTCCCAGCTTTGGTGTTTTCCCTGTCCTTTGGCTTTCAGTGTACTGTACTGCAGTTGTCTCAGCAAAGTCACAGTGAGGTGATATTTTGGGGGATCCCCTAGGAAACATCATTGTAAAGTTTTTTTTAATTGAGCAGGACCAGTAGAGAGACTTACTTTCAGCAGAACTTCAGAAGTGGTGGATCTTGTGCATTGAACTGAGTGTTGAGAGGGAATAAAAGTTATTTGTTTTTCTATTTCTTTTTAAGGCTTAGAATTTACCGTATATCCTCAATGCGGTATTTGTAACTGTAGTTCTTTTGGATGCATTCCTGCCACATATGGCTGTCTAAGGGCCTGGGGAACAAGTGGCTCAGCTAGTTTCTGTTAGTTCACACAGAATTCTACATTTGTTTCCAGGAAAGGTCACTGAATTGGCTACAGCGAATCTCTGTTCATTTTCTTCTTCTTCAGGGACTGTGTGAATCTGGCAGAGCTTCTCACAGCCAGCCAGTCTTACACACAATGTTTTGTGTCATGTCTTAAAAACCTCATGGACATTTACACAATTTGTTATTACTCTTGTAGAAGTACAAGATTCTGCCTTCTCTAATCAATCCTGCACTTCACAAATACTCCCTGTGAAAAATGAAAGGTGACAAGGAATTCTTAAGTATGGAACAAGTCCTGTACAAGGAATGGGCCTTGTAGCACCACACACGTTGGTTCAGGAGTAATGTATATTTGCTTTTGACATGTTTCACCATGGTAAAATAATAATGTTCATGTTAATGATTAGCATTCAGAGCCACAGCATGGCAATTTAAAATCATGGATAAATACAAATGATTAATGAGTCAAAAACACAAAGGCAATTTAGCTAGACAAAAAATAAAAGCCAGCCACTGTCACTATTGCACATTACATTTGCAATGACACTGACCTTTTTTAAATCGCTAAATATTCTAATCTGCCTTTGGTTCCAGTCAATAAGGTGTTTAAAGAGTACTAAAGGCAAAGTTTGATGTGAATTTTAAATTATTTGCTCATAAAAATTGAGAAAGCAAGTAGAATCTTCTTTAACACTCACCCTTATGACTAATTCACTAACAACACTTTTCAAGGAATAATCTAAAAATAAGGTCACCCTGCTCATTTTGCAGATACTAACCCTGTTGGCAATACATCATGGGATTTAGTCATCTCTCACTGTACTGTTGTTGCTGATATGTCTGGACAGTTTTGTGGGCTTGCTTTGGATATCAATGGATGCTCTCTCGCATGTTGCATGTTTCTGAATATGTTGACTGTGGTGGAAGTGAGACTTGTGTGTGCATCCTTTGCTGTGTGACAAGGTGTATGAATAATAAGCTATGTACAGTACAATACAAAACAACTGGTGGCCATCTCTCCTGTATAATATGCATTTGCCAAGTTGAAGGACTGGCCGCACTCTCTGCATTGCTTTACTCATACTTACTGCATGTGGCTTGTGTGTGAAGGCTTAATAAACCTACATAAGCACAGCTAACAACTGCGTGGTACTGATAGAAACCTAATCTTCCAGGTTCTTTTAGTATCAATATACAGTCATCTTATAATTCTTTTAATATAAAGCACGTTATATAATGAATATATTGTTGAATTGCCACTTGGCCTAATTACATTTGGAATTAAAAGTGTTCATTATGATAAAAAATACAAAAGAATATTTGTAAGCCTGAAAGTTAGGTAGGTTTTCAGTTTATCATTTTGTGTTTCTGTATTGCTTGCTTTATTGCTTACTGCTTTGCTATTTCAAATAAATTTGTACTAAAGCTTTGAGGATTTGTGTAGGACTGTTTTAATTGAAATAGTATAGCAGTGCACTTTTGTCAGGTAAATGTTACAGACAAACACATGCCAAGCAATATTTTACTGTCTGGAAAAGATGTGTTTGTTTTGAGAAGCTAGTTGTCTGGGGGCTGATAGAAATGCAGGGCTCTTACACATTTCAGGACCTCTCATGTATTGAAAAGCCTGTACACGTTCTAACAGCCACAAGACGGGTGTAATACTTTCAGGTGTGGAACGTTGGTTCTAGTAGTCCATGTGTGTGCTGTGTTGTTCAGACAGCGACGCGATAAGAAATCTACAGACTGGAGTTGGACAGCTTCAAGGGGACACTCGCTTCTGGCACGGGAAGGACTATTGCAATTTTGTCTTCAAGGACTGGGTCCAGCTTGACAAGCCTTTTGATGGTAAGTAGTTTCCCACAAGTGAAACACTTGGTACTATATGTATTTTTGCTGTGTCCCCTTAAGAGATTTTTTTTTTGCTGCACCCCACATCTAGTAAACAGTACAATATTTAGAAAAAAATGATTTTCCTAAAATAACGTATTAAAACGTCGCGTGTAAAATGAAAGCAGGCTGCACACAGGAAGTAGCTTTGTGCTTAAATTCAGCAGTTTATTAGCCCAGGACACAGGATCTCTCTGTGCTAAATTCCAGTCTACCTCTCGCTCTCACTGCCTCTGTCACTCACTCGCTCTCCAACTGCGCTCAGGCATACAGCACTCCTATTTATCTCTTTGCATTAAACCACGCCCTCATCTGCCTTCACCAATCGCAGGCATGCTATTCAGACCCCAATCTCCCGCCAGCATTCTGGGCGTCCAGGATTGGTGAACAAAGACAGACAGACAGCTAGGGGCGTGGCACAGCAAAACATTATGTAATACAAAAACATGAAAGACAAACAAACAGGACAGTCAATATGTCCTGCAATGATGGAAATCGCCAGGTCGTTACAATGTTTGAGCATTGAGCATGCTGTAGTTTCTACAAGGATACAGTGCAGCTGAGACTGCAGCAAAGGGGCAACATTTAAATAACTGACTCATCTTTAATAAAGTTATAGTATATTTTTTCTAAGCTGGATGCACTTTATTACAATCACTATTCATAATTGTATTAATAACGATACATAGTCACTTATTCTCGTTCTTCATTCCACATTTAAATGACAAAGTAAGGACGTGGAGGATTTAAAAGTCTATTTAATTGTTTCACAGCCAAACCCTGTAAATTAAACTGAGTGTACTATTATTATTACACTATTGTTATTACACTATTGTTATTACAGTATACCTTTTATTTATATCACGGTCTGGTTTTACTAGTAGAACACCCTTAGTGCTTTTAATCTATGATCATTGAAACACATTTCAGTTTGTTTATGTTTGTGAAATAAAAGGTATACTGTATTAACAATACTATAATAATAATAATAATAATAATAATAATAAAATCAACTGAATTTACAGTGTTTTGCTGTGAAACAACTAAATGGACTTTTAAATCCTCCAAGTCCTTACTTTCATATTTAAAAGTGGAATAAAGAACGAGAAAACGAGTGTGCAACATTTTAATAAGTGACTAGTCTTTATTAATGTTAATGCAGTTATAAATAGTAATTGTAATAGTGTTTGTCCAGCTTATTTTTTTTTATTATAACTATTATAACTTTATAAAATATTTTTTTAATAAAAAGTTTGCACCCTTGTTTGTCCATTTTCTACATTTTGTACGCAACAAAACCCGGGAATTATACTAAAAGCTAAGACCCCCCCACCGCTGCACTTTCAAATGAAGGAGGGCTGGGCGATCGAGTCGCTCAGCTACATGTACGATAGGTCTGAAATGACACAAGCTCTGTGGATGGGGATTGGTCCGATTTAACGGGGGTTGGTCAGATTAAACGTGATCCCTGCCTGGGTAGTTGATTGAGTCAATCGTCCTGGAGGCCCACCGAGTCTGCCATTTACCGCAGAGCTTTTACAATCGCCAGGAAGTCAGAAAAAAGGATTTTCCAGTCAGGTCTTGGCACCCCCCTAATAACCTCACCACACCCCAGTTTGAAAACCTCTGATGTAGACTGTTTTATGTCAGACTGACAGAAAATGTTGCAAACATACTGTGTGTAAGATGAAATGCGTATACTAACTACAAAGTATGAGCATAAAAGAGCATTAGCACAACACTGCACAGTGTTAGTAATGCAACTGTCAAAACCCACACTTTCCTTCCCGGAATGTGATGAAACCTGTATGGATATTTGTTTCTAAAAGTCATTCCACTGGCTGCTATTTTTATTGTACAGTCAAGTACAGTGCAAAGGCTACATCTTAAAATACTGGTCTGCTTTTCATTAAGCAGTGAAGACACTTTGGCTGATGTAGCCTGGGTTTAAATGACTGTGACAGGCAACTCAAACTGAAGAGATTTATAAAACAATAACATATATGTATAGATTTTGAGTGATAGCAATAAGAACATGTTTTATTGCAAACATCATAAAAAGGCAAAACTAGAGTTGTTTACTGTCTTAGTGAAGTGAGTTCACATACCCCTCCTGGAAAGAGTTGCTTACATTATTCATCATAGTTTCTTTAATACAGCCTGTGATTTTCCACAGTGTGCTATAGATTGAACAGTACATTGATATTATAGTTACAGTAAAACATTTATTGAACAGGTATATCCTGCTTCTTGGTTATAGAATTACTATGTGTTCCAGTGGCGTACTAGAGGGTACCATGCTGCTTTCAAGAAAGAATAGCTGGGATAAGAGGTTATCTACAAGTTACACATTAAGGAAAAAGCTAAATCTGTTCTGTCAAATTTTATAATGTGCAGATATGTTGCAATATTACCATGTGTTATAGTTTTGAGGACCCCTTTTCTATGAAAATACATAGAAAACTCTTGTTTGCAAAATGTTACCAACTTTTCCAAATTTCAGTAGGCTAACAATCACTTTTTTTTCATTAAATGGTTAGTAGGATCAAAATAATAATTATTTGAATCTGAAACCTCTTGAATTGCTGATTTTATTATCAAGACAATGTTAATTACTGTTAGCGTAATCACAAACTATAAGATTTCCACACGTTTTCCCACGACTTCTCATGATATTATTGCAGTCCAATGTTATCTTTACAACTGTGACTCATACAAAATGCTATGTTTTACAAAGGTGTTCTGTCTGTGTTATCACTTAAGGGTCTGTGTTGCCATTTCAAAGCCTAATATAGCTCCTATTTGTCTTCACAGATTTTATAGACAGGTATACCACACCACGAATGCCTTGGCATGACATTGGTTCAGTGGTACATGGGAAAGCAGCCCGAGATGTTGCGAGGCACTTTATACAGCGCTGGAACTTCACAAAAGTTAGTTTTTTTTGTTTGTTTTAAGGAACACTGGAGTAACATTTATAACACGAGCAACTGTCATTATTAAACTATGCACATTTATCACAGGCTACACATTCCTTGGTTCCTGTATTGGATACAAACAAATGAACTTCAGACATTAAGTACTTAAACTAGAAAAGACAGTATAAAGCAAATTTTTGTTTCTGTATACTTTTTAAAAATGTTTACTCTCCATAGATGACATACCTTGACTGGGCAAAAGTCTGTAATAGTCTTACTTGTTTGGCCAGTGAGTGTAGAAAATTATTATCAATGGATTATCTTGTGCCCAAATTCTTAAAATGATATTCTTTAACAGATTATGAAGCCGAAGTACAGATCCCTCTCCTATCCATACCTTTTGCCGAAATCCCACACAACAGCAAATGATTTGAGGTATCAGGTTCCAGACTGTGTAAAAACTAAAGTACAGGTGGGTTTTACAGTGGTGAGCACAGTCACCTCAGTATATATATATATATATATATATATATATTGAACAGTGAGAATTAAAGTATCTATTCTTCCATAACTGAAGTGTATATATTCATCAATAATTTAATCGTGACTTCTGAGGTAAAAAAGGCAAACATTTTGGCCGTAACACTGATGAAGGCATTTTTCAAAATATGTCTACTTTTGTAGCCTTGGTTTGTCTTTTCAGATAATATTTCCCTTAAAGAGCAGGTTCCATGGATTGTATATGTACATATATTTATAAATTCCAGAGCTAAATATATTGTTGTACTTGTGTAAGTACTTGTCCCCTTAGTGATTGAAGTTACAGATACTATTATCTGTAGTGAGGTAACATTACCTAGATATCTAAATCAAGTTTAAACCATGTCACACAATGTTAAATATTAAGATGGTCAACACAGGTTTACTATCATTACCTCTGCCAGACTGTCCTTGGTGTATGGCACCATGTTCAACTCATACAGATTTCCTTTGTAAAAGTTTCAGAACATGGTTGTACATTATAACTGGTCATTGCTAATGGTACCACTGGCATCAGTGGTAGGTGCTGAGTTAAGTATTGTCCTCGTATAACAATATTTCATTTCCAGGTGTTGCGCTCAGCTGCGGATTGGTCAGCAGGTATCAAGTGCCATGAAGAATCGATCCACAATGCCTACATTCATGTAATAGAGAACAGCAAACACTACATCTACATTGAGGTATGCTCTTCTGCACTAGACAACAAGCGGGAAGCAGAATTAGTCGCTGTTTTTAATATATTGTTTTACAGAAATCGGCTCTCTGAAGATAGCCCAGATTTAATCCATAGTACAGTGAGCCCAGATTAAGTAATGATGCAAACTGTTAGCCTGGGGCTATCAAAACTGGCTAGCTTTATCACATTCTACTATTCTACTGTGGTACTATGGTAGTCTGGAAAACAAGAACATTACTATTGTACCAGAAAATATTTCCCACTCAAGGAATCAAAAAAACAACACACCCTCTTTTATTTCTCTTTGGCTACCTTTATTTGCTCCTCTAAAATTCTACCTTTCTTTTACCTACATACAATTTCCATGTTTTACTTTATTCATTATCTTTGGCTTATGTGATCAACTTAACCTGGTAACAGTGGACCTATTCACACCTGTACAAGGTTAGTGTCTGATACGTGCAAAATCTGTACATCCCTCTTGCAGGACCGTGAAGAGATGTTCACACTTTATCACTTGGTGGAGTCCACATTACACATTACTCATTTCAACATTAAAGACATGGAGAAAGACTTCTAGTCTAAACATTTGTCATTTAATAATATTTTGTATTTCTATACTTGTATAAATAATGCACAAAAAAAAAATTGTAATTATAGATTATAACAGCATAGCACACATCTTCGAGCAAAGTTTAAACAGTTTAAGTTTTCTTTTCATGTATGAGATGAGCAATGGCATTTTGGTCATGCTATTAACAGTCCAACCAAGCCCATGGATGGGTTAAATACTGAAATAATAAAATACGTTTTCTATTGCTTGGCAAAATGGATAAATATAAAGACAAAGAATAAAATCCAGAATACATTATTTTTTCATTTTCTCTAGTGAAAATGTTTAGTAACTCTAGCCCCAAATCTCTGAATCTGTTTGATATTATATCATATGTTTCCTGTTCTTTTTTAGAACCAGTTTTTCATCAGCTGCACTGATAACCGGTTAGTTTTTAACAAGATTGGAGACACTATTGCTGCAAGGATTCTCAAAGCTTACAGGTATTCATTTATGTTTTTAAAAATTGTCGCTAGAAAAAATGGGGACATTTAATAATAATGATTTTAGAAAAGCAGCTAACTTTATTCTTACATATATATATATATATATATATATATATATATATATATATATATATATATATATATATATATATATATATATATATATATATATATATATATACAGTACTGTGCAAAAGTTTTAGGCAGGTGTGAAAAATGCTGTAAAGTAAGAATGCTTTCAAAAATAGACATGTTAATAGTTTATATTTATCAATTAACAAAATGCAAAGTGAGTGAACAGAAGAAAAATCTACATCAAATCAATATTTGGTGTGACCACCCTTTGCCTTCAAAACAGCATCAATTCTTCTAGGTACACTTGCACACAGTTTTTGAAGGAACTTCGGCAGGTAGGTTGGCCCAAACATCTTGGAGAACTAACCACAGTTCTTCTGTGGATTTAGGCAGCCTCAGTTGCTTCTCTCTCTTCATGTAATCCCAGACAGACTCGATGATGTTGAGAGCAGGGCTCTGTGGGGGCCATACCATCACTTCCAGGACTCCTTGTTCTTCTTTACGCTGAAGATAGTTCTTAATGACTTTCGCTGTATGTTTGGGGTCGTTGTCATGCTGCAGAATAAATTTGGGGCCAATCAGATGCCTCCCTGATGGTATTGCATGATGGATAAGTATCTGCCTGTACTTCTCAGCATTTGAGGAGACCATTAATTCTGACCAAATCCCCAACTCCATTTGCAGAAATGCAGCCCCAAACTTGCAAGGAACCTCCACCATGCTTCACTGTTGCCTGCAGACACTCATTCGTGTACCGCTCTCCAGCCCTTCGGCGAACAAACTGCCTTCTGCTACAGCCAAATATTTCAAATTTTGACTCATCAGTCCAGAGCACCTGCTGCCATTTTCTGCACCCCAGTTCCTGTGTTTTCGTGCATAGTTGAGTCGCTTGGCCTTGTTTCCACGCCGGAGGTATGGCTTTTTGGCCGCAAGTCTTCCATGAAGGCCACTTCTGACCAGACTTCTCCGGACAGTAGATGGGTGTACCAGGGTCCCACTGTTTTCTGCCAATTCTGAGCTGATGGCACTGCTGGACATCTTCCGATTGAAGGGAAGTAAGCATGATGTGTCTTTCATCTGCTGCAGTAAGTTTCCTTGGCCGACCACTGCGTCTACGGTCCTCAACGTTGCCCGTTTCTTTGTGCTTCTTCAAAAGAGCTTGGACAGCACATCTGGAAACCCCTGTCTGCCTTGAAATTTCTGCCTGGGAGAGACTTTGCTGATGCAGTATAACTACCTTGTGTCTTGTTGCTGTGCTCAGTCTTGCCATGGTGTATGACTTTTGACAGTAAACCTTGTTAGCTGAGTTTGGCTGTTCCTCACCCAGTTTTATTCCTCCTACACAGCTGTTTCTGTTTCAGTTAATGATTGTGTTTCAACCTACATATTGAATTGATGATCATTAGCGCCTGTTTGGTATAATTGTTTAATCATACACCTGACTATATGCCTACAAAATCCCTGACATTGTGCAAGTGTACCTAGAAGAATTGATGCTGTTTTGAAGGCAAAGGGTGGTCACACCAAATATGGATTTGATTTAGATTTTTCTTCTGTTCACTCACTTTGCATTTAGTTAATTGATAAATATAATCTATTAACATGTCTATTTTGAAAGCATTCTTACTTTACAGCATTTTTCACACCTGCCTAAAACTTTTGCACAGTACTATATATATATATATATATATATATATATATATATATATATATATATATATATATATATATAAATGAGGTCAGTTTGGAGTCGGAAAAACACAAATCCAAAACCTGTTACAACTGAAGGCAGAAATGTTTACCAATTATGAGTCAAGGTACTGTAGACTGAAACCAGACTACTTTTTTCAAGAACATTTTGGTCTTTGTGTTAATGATTGTATAACTTCACAGTCTAATTCGGGATATAAACCGGGTCATGATATAAACCGGGTTTCATGTTTGCCTGACAGCACATTACGAAAAGTAGAACAAAAGAAAACTAACAGTGAATTAAAGAGCAGTGTTTTAATACTGTACATTTTGTCTTTCTTTACATTTAAACAAATGCATATAGTTTACCTTGCTGATTATGAGTCAAGGTACTGTAGACTGAAACCAGACTCATTTTTTTGAGAAAATATGATGATAATGAGTGTATAACTTCACGGTCTAGAAAATAAGCACTTGTGTTAGAACTGAATTTCCTCATCTTTTGAGTAACATAAATGTTAATAAACCCACAAAGATATTTTAAATACAGTATTGTGTACTGTATGTAAAGTTAATTTAAACAAAAAACTAAGATAGTGTAGTGGGATGCCTTTTGAAGCATGCAATTACAGTTTTACAGGAAATATCAGTAACAATAGTAGCCTTTCTGTACATCATAAAAGTGCCCATTTTATTGTATGTGTAAATAAATAAACTAAAGAGACTAACATGTACGCTTGGATGTTTGTTTTTCATAAGCTTGGCCCCTGTATTAATTTAAACAAGTTAACACACCCCTGCATCTTTAAAAGTATCCTGCAAACTACATTACTGTTGAACCTGCATTTGATGTTTTTCTTCTGGTAAATCAGAGCCAATGAATACACATCAGAGACAAATGGCAGCGAGAAAGGCTTTTTATTCCTGTCACTTAGGATTCATCAGACAAGCACAAAAGGTAGATTTTGAGAACAATTTTAATAATTCAATATTAGGACAACCAAATGAAGTAAAAATCTAAATGATTCCAAACACCATAAAATGGTGAGGAAAATGTTAAATAATAAATAAATAATAAAATAAAATAATAATAAAAAAAATGTGAATGGCAAAAATAAGTCTCACATAAAAACAAAAAAAGCTGAGAAAGATTGGAACTACTGCCTTTCTTTGACTGAAAGAAAATAGAAGGAAGTGAAATCTGAATTAAACATTCACCATATTACCATTTACAAAACTGTTTCTGGTTTACTGGACCAAGGTGCCTGCTAAATAAACAAATAATAAAAAAAAAATAATAATAAAAGCAGGTGATCACTGTAAAGACTCTCTGTTCTCTGTTTTACATGTTATTCAAATACATATACAATAATACAGACAATGCTTCCATGACACTGATGGTGCTAAGTTCTTATTTAAGGACATGAAGTATTAAATGTTGTTAACTCATGGTACTGGTATTAAGTGCCCATAAATATATCTTACTGCGTTAAAGTTCGGCTGTAATGGCTGCTTAAGCAGTAGTTGTATGGAGACTGACAGAAAAAGCCCTTCTCTTCTGCTGACTTAAACTTGAGCTCCCCTAAAACGTTTACACCGTCCAGCCCTTCACTGAATGCTTATGACACGGCAATGCAAACCAGTTTGGGGACCTTTTAAATTAGTTCAAAATCATTTACTGAATATTAACCAGCTGGGGCTGGCCAAAGCATTGAAACACCTGCCAAAACCACCAATCATGTATAGTTTGTTTTCCTTTGTTGTTGTTATTACAGCTGTAAATCCACATGAAGTAGAGACAGGATAATTGGCATGTATAATGCCACACCTTATCTGCAGTATAAACCTCCAGAAAAAACAGTATAAACTGTTGGCCAATACAAAATGGTTGAAAAAACATGATTGGAAATGCTATACAGTATACTGTATCTGGTACTCACTGAATATAATCTACTTCCCATGTTTCATATTAAAATGTGCTTGTCACAGGGAAAATCTGCATTAAAGGGTTTAGGTATTAGTTTGGTTGGTTAGATATCTAAGCGTTGCTTCGTGAACTGAAACAGTTACGAAAGGTGTCCTTGATAGCCTCCTGTATTCTAAACTGTAACATCCCCCTAATACAACCTGTATAATCCAATTGCGTTTCGCTTTCTGCAGAGAGAATAAGAAGTACCGCGTTTATGTGGTGACGCCTCTCTTACCTGGGTTTGAAGGAGACATCTCCACTGGAGGAGGGAGTGCCATACAAGCAGTCATGCACTTTAACTACAGGTGAGAAAGTCAAGGTTATTGTACTAATATAATACCTTAGTACGTTAATGGATTACAAGTGTGTATTAGTTGCTCATGCCTTTATGGTAGGTCAGAATATTAAAATATTACCACCATGGTGGACTTCTGCCAGTTCTGCTCCTAATGAACCGTTTTAGTGGCAGTTGTGCTACCACTGTCCCTTTAGTACAGACCCATGGCATTGCCATTTGGAAAGGGATTGCATTTTACACAAGGTGCAGTGCCTGTATTATGTGCAAGCCGGTTCTTCGGAGCAGGGTCAAACCCACTTTCCAAAGCAGTGGCGAACTCTGACCAATAGCCTATACTTTTTAATCATAGTGGTCTTCCATGAGATCCAGAGTTTAGCACTTGCCATAGTGTCAAAACTCAAAGACATGTATGCAGCACATGTTAAAAACTGATAGTTTTAAGAGTTTGGTCTCCAAAGGGTATTGTGGTTCACAGCCTATGATAGCCACATCTTTCCTTGCTGTCTTGTGTGTTGGTGCTTGTGGATAAGGTGCCCATGAAAGTTAATGAACAATGGCCCTGGTAACAGTCATACAAAGCGTAGGCAGGTGCCAACTGTGAGCAAGTTTATATTGGGTGGTTTGGATTATACTGCAGGTCTACCTGGACTGCCAGGCTCTGGATTATCAAGACTGCACTGAAAGTGTTTTGTTGAAAGATTATGTATTGGTGAATAGAAACGAAGGTGACTCCCATGGTAATTGCAGTGTGATTTTGAGTCTTGGGGCTCTGTTCTTATGCTTCTTGAATCTTGTCCATTTTATATTTGACAGCTTCCTATTATTAGATAATTATTATAGTATCAGTGTATTGCCCTGAGAAAACCCTAGTTAAACCATTACCACACCTCACCAAAGCAATAGCAGCAATGGCAACAGGTTTGGAATAGATTTGGAGCAGTGGCCCTTATACTACACAATGATACTGATATGGTACCATGGTACTGCAGTGGACCAGTTTGCAAAATATGTCAAATTCTGAAAATACTACTACAGTGGTAGCATTCTACCAGTGGCTCATACCACTGTATCTTACCTTGTGCTAGCATTGCCCCCTAGTATAGAACTGTTGTTTTTTCCATTGTAGTGCCATTGCAGGTCATATGGTTGGGGTGATCCTTTTATTACACAAGAGAACGTTATGCCTCAATGTTTTCTTGTTTGAGCAGCAGTTAGGGATGGCTCTGTATAATCTTGTGATTCGCATGTGACTCATGCCCTCGCTTGAAGCAAATAAGATAAGCTTTTGGATTTCAGTTGGATTATACTGTTATCTTAAATGATTCATTACACAATATAAAGCCTATACAAAACATATGGTGAATGGTTTCATTTGTTTTTAGGTAGGACACAAATGATTAGTTTCCATTTAAAAAATCAAGATTTTATCAACATTTAAAAGCCTGTTGAAATGGCTCAAGAGTTGCCAAAAATGTACAGTGCAGGTTAGTCCAATAAAATATTGTGGAATGTTTTAATTATATTTTTGTGCATCCAACTGACACCAGTAATCATAAAGCAGGGTTTTGGCCAGTGAGAAATATCTGAATATCGATAATTGAAAGTAGATTTCCACAATATAAAATAAAACTACAACACAATATAAATGATTTTCTTTTAATAGTTAAACAGTGATAGGAAGCTTTTTTATTGGACACAGTTTTCTGGCATTCTGTCCAGCCATCTGCAGTTGTCTTCATCAACTAGGAGCCCCCTGGAAAGTGTATCAGACTCCAAAATGATACAACAGTGAGGGTCCAGTGGTGAACTATAAGGAACTACCTCTTAAGGGGCTACATGTCTCTACTCTTACGTGATGGTTTGTTTTGGCTGCAGTTGTCAGCCAAAGAAAACAATTCTGGAGTAGTGCTCTAGTTCTCATGAACAAGGCTTACTCTGCTGTTACCAGAGACTGCCAGGAAAACCATGTATGTTGCTTGTGGAATTGGAAAGGGACTCCATGCTTTTGAAAGTTAATCTTGGGTAACATTTGCAGTGCTTCTAGAAGAAATTGAGTTGGGGAGATGTAATTCTGTTTAGAGTTTCAAATATAAGTCTTATGTTTTTTTTATTATTATTATTATTATCTGTTTGGGGTTTGGTGCCCTCTAGGGTTGCCAACAGTCCATTTTTCCAAAACTGGACAAAACCAGCAATGTGAGCGAAGTGGTGGGGGTGGGGGTGGGGGGTGGGGGTGGGGGATGCAAGAATGCAAGCTAAAGCGATCTGGGAGGGGTTCCTGTGTGTGATTTAAAAAAAAATAATAATAGATGCGTAGTAATCAGATCCCACTAAGCAGTGAATGGCAAAATAACGCAGAATACATTTCAGTGTAGTACTCAAACTTAACGGACCAATAATAAAAAAAAATTTAAAAAACTTTGCACAGTGGACTGGCTCAGCGAGAATGGAAATACCCAAACGGCAATGAACAGTGAGTAAGCAAGATTCTCAAGAACCAGACTTTTGCTGTCCGGTCTGTGGTTCTGACCGTACATGGTACAAATTCCCTTAAAACCGGCTGTCTGGTCCAAAACTGGAGAGTTGGCAACCCTAGCCCTCATCTCTGAACTGAGGAATACAAAAACATAGGTCCTTTTATTTAAACCTTTGCACTATTTTGTGAAAGGAACATAACTCGGAATCGGCCTAATTCACAGTGCTTCAACTAAAGACTGTGGTTTTGAAGAGTGTTGATAAACATTCTCTTGGGGTACAGAATGTTTTAAAACATGCTAATCCCTTTTAGAAACGGTTTAATGAATTTAACGGCAAGGATTGCTAACCACTGTTTTAAAGTACATGTTCTTGCCTCTTTTTAGCACAATCAGCATTATCATTGGCCCCCCTATAGAGTGTAGGTAATTCTGGATCTTTCTTCCGAATTTTTTTCCTTGTGCCTTACTCACTTCCTGTGAGAAGTCACATGGCATGACTGCAGCTAGACCGTTGGACGGCACCTTGGCTACAGCAAAATAAGTAATTTAGTGCCAGGAAGCAGAAGCAACTTTTTAACAAGCATTTTCTTTGAAATATCTGTCTATTTCAAACTAAAGTATAGAAAACAAGGCAAATAAATTCAGCAGAAGAAATCTGTGATAGGTCCATATTGAGTAAAAGTGTTGTAATATAGTAATCCATTTCATTATTTACAGTGTGGTTTTGCATATATTTTCTTAACCACATGAAAAGGCATCTTTTTAGAAAACTATAATCTCTGGCCATCAGCTAGTGGTGTATTTTCGGTCTTGTTTAAATAAATAACACAACAGAAATCCTGTTCGCACAGCATGCAACACAACCATAACATTACAATTGTATTTTTGTGTTTTCTTTTCAGGACAATGAGCAAGGGGGATAATTCCATCATTTCACAACTGAACGCAGAAAGTAAGTATATCTCAGTGAGAGTAATGCCAGGGTAAAACAATCCATTTATTTCAACTGCCTGTGTTCTAGAACTTTCCGGCTCATCCACATTTTTTTTTACTGACTGCATCGTCCCTCATTTCAAACTCCTGCCAAGAAGTCTGTAATTTGCTGTGTCTCATTTTTCCCACATATAAAGTTTCTTCTATTTTATTTCATGGCGTCTGTAAAACATTGTAATACTGCATGTTTTCATTTTTCCACACATCAGTTTACAGACACATACCATATTAAAGAACAACTATGGAAATTAAGCATTAGAGTTCTACAATCTAGACAGTGCATTCTCATTTGGAGGCATTGAGCACCATGAAAAGAAAACATTGTGTCTTTCAACATAGTTAAGTACACTTTGTGCTACTATTGCTTACATTAAAAATGAAGGCACTAATGAAATTGTCAGAAATATTATGGGACAAAATGTTTAATGTTCAAGCATTCCTAATTCCTAACAAAACTGATGGGGGTTGTGGGGGACAGAATTTCCTCCAATTTTTCCTTTTCTTGAACACAAGTGCCAATGAACTATACACTTCTGGATTTTGTAACCTATATTTACTGTAACATAGTATATAATAGGACAGTGAACATCTGTGTGTGTGTTGTATCAATATGTGTAGCATGTAAACAGCTTTTAGTTTCAGTCAGTTCAGCTCTACTTGTGCTGAATTTATACACACCTTTATACACAGGCGTTCAACATTCTACTGTATAACACTGTTTCAGTAACATTGTTCATAATCTATTAAGCATCCTTGCCAGCAGTTTTGATTAGGTCTTGTGTAGGTCTTGTATGTATAGGACTTGCCTTGAAGCCAGATAACTTGGGTGGCAGTCATAAAGGTGTGCTTATTTTATCTAGGACAAGTTTGAATTGCTTTGGTCTTTGGTTTATTGAGGAGTAAAAACTGTTTGCTGGCTGGTCTACTGTAATTGTAATACTAACTGTAATGTAATGACTTGCATTTAGAATTGCTGGGCTGTATTCAAAAGGCTTATTTAAGGGCTGGTTTTAAAAGTCTGATTTGAGGAATTCAATAAATATTCATAAAAAAAAATGTGGCTGCTGGCCTCTTCAACAACAGTCAATAAAAACTGTATTTCATTTGTTAACAAACATAAAACAAATAAAACTTGCTCCCTGTAGGTTTGGTAAACGTTTAGACAAATGAACCTGCCCTCACAGTTGGTCCCACTTGAGTTATTTGTGATGAATCCCTCACAGTTTCTTTTGTGGTGTTTGCTTGTTGCGTGTGTGTACAGTGGGAAACCAGTGGATTAACTACATCTCGTTCTGTGGACTGAGGACTCACGCCGAGCTGGCGGGAAAGCTGGTTACCGAGCTCATCTACGTTCACAGCAAGATGCTGATAGCTGACGACAACACTGTCATCATCGGTGAGTGAGTGGGCTCAGAGCTGCTGATAAAGCATGGAGAGGATCTGAGCACTTTGGCAGCCTGCCACCTTTGCTATCTATCATTTTAATGAGCGTAATGCCATTTTCACTATTGATTTTTTTGTTGGTTGTATAAAAATAAAATGTATCTTATATGAACTTGAGGCTCTATCAACTAATCTTTGCAAGGTATCCCTTTAAATAGAGGCCAAAGATTGAGTAGAAACTGAGCAGTCTATATCACTGCTTCCTTTGGGGCCTCCAAAGTAGATGTTTCTGCTACCAGTGTTTGGTTTAACCCTGGACCCTGAAGTCAAAGCTGAGGTCTGGATCATCAAGGTCAAGTGAGGATGAGGCCAGTGTCAGGGCTGGAAGCCTCTAAGTAGTGTTCAGTGTCAATAACTTTATATAAGACAAAGTCAAACATGCATTGCTGTTTATTAGGGCACGTTGGGGGTAAATGTGGACAGTTTTCAGAACATCTTTACAAATGTTAACTGTCACCTGGAAAAGGATCAGAAAAAATATATTAAATGTGAACTTTTCATTCCATAGAAATCTGTCTGTCTGCTAAAACATGCAACCAAACAGGCTTAGCTGTAATGCTGAGACATTACTCGTGACCAGTTTAAAACACCCTTTCCTTAGACAAAGAATCTGAGATCATTGTCAGTCCTGCTGATCATTACTTAGTGGAGATGCAATTTTGTGTTTAGCACCCTCTACTGCTAAAAGACACAAGTACAACCCTGTACTGCCACCATATATTGTATACAGCTATGTAGACATAATGTGTTGTTATTTTATTTGTATCTATGAATAGCAATGGAATTTTCCTTTTCATCAGCCAACAAAAGCACACACAGTATCTGGCTGGTCTTAGCTCTTTGTAGGTGGCCTTTTTGGGTGATTCGTGTAGTATTCTATAATTTAAAATGAAACCAATATTTTTGTGAGATTACAGTATTTAGCAATAGCTGCTTGTAATGGGTAATTACTCCATAATTTAGCGCTGTCAAAAATTGTGAATTACAGCAGGCAATATGATTCTGCAGTTCAAAAATGAATATGTGGGACTTAATATTTAAGTGTACAAATATACAGTGATTTAAATTTCCTTCAAAGCTACTGTATATACTGGTAAGTAAGACATTGTTACCATCAAAGATAATCTAATTGTGTGAAGAGGATGTAATTGTCTTCACATATTAGACAGATCACAGTTCTGTCTAAACCGAGATGATGTCACTTTCTGAAAACGCACGTTGGCATTTCTTTGTCATGCTGTTTGGCAGCCTATAATATGCATTGCCTCAGACTTCCCACTAAATATGCACAGCTGCAAACAAGCATGTAATTGTTTTTTAGATCCTTATAAGGCGATGCCTAATGTGGTATCGGAAATGTGGGGGGCTCCCAGAGGATCTATACGACTCACAAGTACGACTCACATGTTTCCCTTAAATAAGTAAGGAACACGTGAAGAAACAGTGGAGTCTTTACTGGTCAAGCAAGCATTCAATGGGAGCCATGTGACATTTTTGTGATTTGCCTTTTCCTCAGTTAGCAGTTGGGGTTCCCCTATTCAAAATAGCTTTATTAAAAAAGTAATTTTTTCTATCTTTGTACAGCTCATCGTTGCTTTTTGTGGGTGTTAGCTGTAATATACTGCAGGAGAGCCTTTATTGCAGTTATCTCCTCAGTACCATTTTGTACCAGGCTTATTTTTGTGAACTTTGAATCTGAGATAGCAATCATCTTTGTTTATGGTTTGACATTGATTTCAGTTTAACGTATAACATTTCATTCATGACTGTGCTTTGTAGTTGAACAATTTTATTTCCAGTTGACTGGAAAAGACAGACAGAATAAATTGTAAACTTTAACATAAAAAATCAGTTTTATTTGTCGGCGTCTGTCTAAAATCATAAGGCCAGTACCATGTTAGTTTAATGGTGCCCCTAAAATCTATTAGCTTCACTCCTCAATTTATCTTTGAATCCCTAATGCATTTTCTTCACTTTAGCATTCTTTTTATCCACAGTGATTTTATGTAACAGCGACCACAGCTGCAAATGATGCTCAAATTAAAGCTGCACACCCCTAGTGGTAATTAAAAGCTCATTTTAAATGTCTTTAATGTTCATAATAGCAGTAACCTCATCTGAAGCATACATTACAGTAGTTCTGGCACGTATCAACAGGAGCACTATTGAATCAATAGTACCCTGATTAGAGGGCATTACTTAAGCATTAACTACAGGGTGCATCAAGCACACAAGGAAAACTCTCTTCTGAATGGACAAAGTTGAGGATGTTATGTTTGTGAGAGAGATTGGTACTGTATACTAGATGTCCCCTGTAGTTCTAGCTTTTGCCATATAAGTGTTTTGGTCTTTCCTCGTTGTTTGTTTCTTTTTTTTAATCTGTTATGTACTAGTTCCACTGAGAGTCAATCGATTTAGTAATTTCAAGCATTCTGTCTGAATATTCAGCCCTGCTCTACCACAATGCAGTGTCCGCCAGTCTCCTGACAGTTGAGTGATAGTTCTTAAGTATCTAATTAACAGCCTTGCCCACTTTTTTTTTTTAAATTGCTGGTAAATAAAAAAAAACATGAAAACTGGTTCTGCTCTTTTAGGCTCTGCAAACATTAATGATCGAAGCATGCTGGGGAAGCGTGACAGTGAAATGGCAGTGATCATTGAAGACACGCAGACTGTACCCTCTGTAATGGACGGAGAGGAGTACCAGGCAGGGAAACTGGGTCTCCAGCTGCGGCTTGAGTGCTTCAAGTAACCCACTTTTCATTTATATATATATATATAAAGATTTAACTGTGATAGAATGCCTGCATAATTAGAAAGATGTTGTTGTTGTTTTTTGCACTAAGTTTCATATTTATTTAAGTTGTTTATTTTAAGATAAGCCTACAATATATTTTAGTTTAGAGGTGTTTTCGTGTTCTGTAAATCACTGTATAGCTTTATCTTCCACTACCTTAAAATTGGCTGCCCTTCCTTTAATCTGTCTACATTGTATAAAAGCCTGTTTATGGGTATTTGTTTTCTCTTTCTCACTTCAGTTTGCTGTGTACCTGTTTAGTGCAAATCAATGCTACAATTCACCACTGTGAGGTGCTGTGACAGTAAAGCGATCTCTTCTGATAATTCCAGGTTGATTCTGGGTGGCTTTACGGATCCCACCATTGATGTAACTGACCCAATCAGTGAAAGGTTCTTCAAGGAGGTGTGGATAGCAACAGCAGCACGCAATGCAACCATCTACGAAAAGGTGGGTTTAAAATGATGGGAATAGCAACAGTCAGAGAAGGGAACAAAGCATAGGTTACATGACCCAGCAGTGCATTAACTGCTCTGTTCCAACTGCCAAAAATCACTCACCAACCAAGGTATCCACCACAGAATTCATCAATAAAAAAAAAACATCACCACAGTAAGAGCTGAAAAGTCCACCTCAAATAAAAAAACATAATAAGTTACGATAACAGTGAGGATGCCACATTTAAGCATGAGCAGGCTTCACTATTAAACTAAACTCACACACACCATCCCCTAAAGACATTAAGTACATTTTTAATTGGAACAGTTCATTTAACATGGGTGTAACAGGAGGATGTTACCTGCGTGGGTCGTCACTGAATAATAAGAAGTCAGAGACAGAGTAGTGGGTATTGACACACAGCACAGGCACTCATATTTAATAAACCCAGGTGCTGACGCAAGGGTACCAACAATGATAATTCTAGCACTGGATTTAATAAAGAAAACAAAACAAAATACAGCTAATAACTAAAAGTTTGCCCACGAACGCTAGTCCCATTAAAAGGAACGTCCCGCTCCAGGAATCTACTACACGACTAACCCTCACTGTACTTAGTCTGGGATTAATTGCCGTAAACTGACCTAGTGATGTTGCTGCCTGAGTTCCGGCGACTTCTGATGGCCCCGACTGGGCAGCGCCTTCACGGGTCTGGGAGTCGAATGGTTTTGTGAAGCAATTCCCCCTAGAGCGGACACTCTGCTCGGTGAAAATATGGGAGCTCACGTCTGTGGGTCTATGGCCTTGCAATAGCCTCTTAAACAAGCGTAGGCTACCTAGGCACGCCCCCCCCCCCAGCCAATCAGGACCTCCCGATCAGCTCAGCCTTCCTGTTTACTAAGAAGCAGCCCAGATGAACCAGCAACAGGGTCCTCCCTGTCTTTTTTTTATTGAGTACATGAAGAATTCTTTTGGTCAGATATAGGGTTTAAGTCACACAATCTCTAAATGCTGGATTGCATTTGCGTGAATTTGGCACAAACAACATATGTCTGTGCTTAAACAGTATAATTTGGTTTACTGCAGCCTTAATTGCTACCAGTAGTCTCTGTAGTTTAGTATAGCTGCCTCTAGCAATATATAATTTAATTATTTGTTTATTTAGCAGACGCCTTTCTCCAAGGCGACTTACAGAGACTAGGGTGTGTGAACTATGCATCATCTGCAGAGTCACTTACAATTACGTCTCACCCGAAAGACGGAGCACAAGGAGGTTAAGTGACTTGCTCAGGGTCACACAATGAGTCAGTGGCTGAGGTGGGATTTGAACCAGGGACCTCTTTGTTACAAGCCCTTTTCTTTAACCACTGGACCACAGAGCCTCCTCCCACATAACCAATACATTTTGCCCTTATGTGATCTCTCTAGGTTTTCAGATGCCTGCCCTCTGATGCAGTGCGGAACACTGTTGAGCTCAGCGAGTTCATAGCCAAGCTTGGCCTGGATACAGAGGACCCTGCCAAAACCCTGGAAGAGCTGAAGAAGATCCGGGGCTTCCTGGTGCAGTTCCCCTTGTACTTCCTGTGTGAGGAGAACCTACTTCCTTCTGTCGGGACAAAGGAAGCTATGGTTCCCATGGAGACCTGGACATGAGGAAAAACTCCCTTTCCCCCATCACAATCTGGGCTTAATCAAGCAGACTGAAAATGCTTAATACTGTATACAGAAAACTACAGAGCAGACAAAACACATTTTTTGTGAAAAAAATGGAACACTGGCAGTTCTAAAACATTTTATGTAGCCTCAATTACATAATGAATGGGAATAAGGAAATGCAACGATGGAGGAACCATACACAGATAGAGAAGATAGACTGAAATGTTCATTTTTTTTAGTTTTTTTAAAAATATTTTTTTTGTTTTTTTGTCAAAATAACACTGAATTATCATTAACAGCATCACATACAACACTCTTAAAAAACACTTTCTTTTGCCTGCAAAACAACCACAAAAACACATTTAACAGGTGGGATCTGATTACGGGGCTCTGCTAGAATCATAGAATTGATCACCTGGAGGCCCAGAATGTAATATTTCATGGAATGTACCCTGTGGATGTACAATGGTGTTATCTTATGCCTGTAACTAAATAGCAAGTATAGCCCCCCAGGTTCCTGGGTACTAACATTCCTCTAATAACTCTAAAGATGCTCTTCTTTATCTTTTCATCAGTGCTGCTTCTCGAAACTTTCTTACTTTTTTTCTTTGGTTGTTAACCAACAATAAAGAACCACCCCCATAGAAATTATAAATGGTGCCCAAATCCACAAACTGCATTATAAAATCCCGTGGAAGGTCTTTGACCACCATTTGTGCTTTTGTTCTTTTTTTTTATGAGCCCATAACGGTGGCTACACACTCTTTGAATAATTACTTTAAGCTAAGAATAAGCATTGCTTTGATGTTTTATCATTTGTTTTTAAATTTCAGTTACCCTTAAGTTAGTATTTTTGTTAATATTATAAATATTACCAATGAATTGCGGTTTTGCACATGAAAAGTAATTTGTAATTGTGTTAAATGTCAGCGCCGCCATTCATTTTATAATTGTAAGAAATATTTCAAAAAGTAAATACTATCAGATAAAGTAGCTTATTATTCTTTAATGTAACAATCATTTCTGTTATGAAAAAGTCAAGAAGTTTTAGTAAATGTCTCACCCTTGTAGTATTTCATCTGAACAAAAACTTCCCTGATAATAACTTGATAAAAAAGCCATATTAAACCAGCTCATTTTAAACTCATTATTGTAACTGGTTTTAATATTGCATTTTTTTTAATTTTTTTTGTTTATGGAACTCTAATTTTGTAGCGGATGTTTGAAGTCCCAAAGTGAAAGTTTTACTAACCAGTGGAATAACTGTCATCACTTTTCAAGCAGTATGCCGTTTTTGAATCTGACAATCTTGATTAAGCCTTAGCCTTGCAAGATAAACACACATGGAAACATGATTGCTTTGTCGCTGATGCAAGACGTTTAATGTCATCTTTTATGACACAGCTTAAATTGAATTTCAGCAAGAGCTGACATTTTCTATTAAGGTTGGTCAGTTGTGTTTGATGGGCTGGTCATCGTTTCTGCTCGGTGGCGTTTCTAATGCATTGTGAACTTTCTTCTTTGGGGGGAGAAGACTTGCTGTACTAATGCACTAGATTCATGTCCAACAAGTTACAGGGAGTGTAGCAGCCTGCTGTCCACATCTGGTTAAGGTTGATAGCCACCGAACACTGCAGATCTGGATGCATTAACTATTCTTTTTAACAATGTAATTTATGGTTTCTTAAAAGAAGTTAAAATAGCGCTTGTTAATTGTGTTGTTGCAACAGAATGCTGTTAAAATACATTGCATTATTTTATTCTGTGCTACACACATTCATATTCTCAGAGGGAGTTTGGTGGAAGGTTTTGAGCTACTAGTGTTCATTAAGTCCCTCTCACAAACCAGCACACAGTTCAACACCATCCGTGAATGGAGGGGATGCTCAATGGTGCCTGCAAGCTCTGTGCCAGTTAATAAGACAAATAAGCAAACCATGACCTCTATCCACAACATGTAGACACAAATAGAAATAATGTCCATGCATATATTCATCAAAAATAACTTCATCCTCACAATTTGATCAAATGTACTGCATCTAAGTAAAATGAGAAAATGCCCTGATCACTTTCATTATAACTTTTACCTAATACAGGATTGCACCACGGTTTGCCTTGACATGAGGTGGCATATAGTCCACGAGGTGCTGGGAAGTGTCTTAAGACCAGGGATGTTAATCCATTCACTCATTAATATTTCATGCAATTGGTGAGGAAAGATTGGCAGAGGATCAAACTGATGAATGCGTTGTTCAACTAGACTACAATTTGGGGATTGCGGTGGTCATAGTAGATACCAGAAAATGATTTGCAAACAATTCTGGCACGGTGGTTGGGTGCATTTTCATCCTGAAACTAGCCATCAGGGTGTAAGTGCAGCTGTGTTAAGTGGACTTGATCTGCTATGATGTTTAATTAAACAACGTAATTGGTTTAGCTTTCCAGAGTAATCAAGGGAGCAAGGTTATACAGTACCAGGAGAACATGCCCCGTAGCAGAGTGTTGCCAAAAAATGTTAGGTAAACATTTACTAGGAAAGTGGCCAGGTATTGTCCCTCATTTTCAAATTAGCTTAGGCATTCATGTTTTACTACCAACCCTTTGCGTTATCTTGTGTTCCCTTTTCAACACACAATTGTATGCACAATTACAGGTTATATTCAATCTTAAACAGCGAGTTGTATGCTCATTGAATTGAAACTTTGTTGTGGTCCTTTTTCATTCTGAACTTTGCCCTAAGATTTTTTGGGGGGGAAATTCTTTTTATTATGTTCTTTTTCCAATAGTACATCAAAAACATAAAATCAACCATATCATATGTGCCTCAACAAACAAAACAGTACCATAAGATCCATAAAAAAAAAAAAAAAAATAAAAAAAAAAATATATATATATATATATATATATATATATATATATATATATATATATATATATATATATATATATATATATATATACTGTATATATATATAAAAAATATTAAAAAAGGACTGAATATTATGCTCAATGTTTACATTTGTGGTGTTAAAACTATTTCTTCTTGGGAATACACATACTGTAGCCAGTGGGGCCAAATTTCATCAAACAGATGTGAACTACCTCTCAGATTATAAGTAATTTTTTCAAGAGGTATACAGCTATTCATTTCATGGATCCATTGTGATACAGTGGGTGGGTCCTCATGGTTCCATTTAAATGTTTACACTGTTTGGCAGCAGTCATAGCCAAATTAAAAATTTTAACAATCCTAGAATTAGAGAAATTTAGTTCTGTGCTATCTCCTGGGATAGCAGGGGTTAAGGTTTAAGTCTTTTTGTAAGACATTACTCAAAATTCTTTCCAATTCTAGCTACCAAGATCGTAGTTTGGGACATGTCAATATCATATGTAAAAATGTACCCTCCTGGCTTTTACATCTTTGACATAAAGAAGAAAAGTCCTTTTTAAACACACACAGTCTTGTAGGTGTTAGGTAAGTTCTATGTATAAATTTATAATGAGAGAGTTTATATCAGCCCTAAGATTTTTAGGATATTTATTACCAATTTGTTTTTCAGGGGCTGAATCCTTTTGTACAGACAGGGAGCTGAATGAAGCTTACAAAGAGTTGTGCCTTACCTCTGAAATGTTTAGATAACCATCATGATTCCTGTCGTATTTGTCGAACAGATTGTTTTGAAGCATTATCTACAAACAAAAGGAAATTAACTGCTTAGTAAAAATAAATTCCCCAGCATCTGCAGTGAGAGAATATATTCTAATATACAGCAGGACCTGATGCTGGTGTCAGATTACACACATGTCTTTGTATCAGATGGTTTATCAGATAGTTTGTCAGTGGAAACGACGACACATTAAGATTACCTACTTGGGTTCTGATTTTAGCTTTTAACAATGTGTTGCAATGGAGGTACAGTGTGCACTGTGATTCCCATCTGTGCTCCTATTTGATTTGAATAGTTCTCAGCTAGACTCAAGACATGTACACCTTAGGATAGCCAGAAAGAGCTAAACAACTCACTTTGAGTGGTACTACAACTAGCAGTTCCAGAATGAAATTGCTGTAAATAGACATGACAAGAAGATGCAGTGTTTATTACTTCATTACAATATTCATACTGCTTCATCTTATGATTAAATTCAGTCTTATAATTTATCCTTTTTTTCTTAAGCAGTGTGATTCAGACAAACCCATTGAAAAGCTTTACAGATGTTTTATATATCTATATTAAAAGTAAACTACTTTATAACAATAGGTTCATTCAGATAATACTATTTGGCTATATTATCAAAAAGAAATTGTGAAAACAAACAGCATCTTTGGCTTTACTAATTCACAGTTTGAACCAATTGTTATCTTTCATGTAAATTAGAATCATTCTGTGTTTTTGTTGATTGAGCCAATGTATTATTAGGCTACTGAAAAAACATGCTGTTGTCCTCTAAAGCAAATGTATATATATTTTTTAAATATCAGCTCTACATTCCCATCACTCATGTTGGCAGCCAAAAAAAAAAACATGTTCAAATACCCTCTCTAAACTGATGCAACATTTTTCTGAAGACACATGTCTAACAGTCACTGCTAATGATACATGCTGCAGACAGACACCTTTCTCTCTGCAGGGATTAACAGTTAGCATTAGGTCCATTACTGTCCAATAGTTTATTATTTGTAGTAAACAACATCAAGGCATCTAGAACATCTTTATTAGAAACCAATTTAAATGCAAATTTTGCACAGCTCTTGATTCTGTAACGCCCATCGCTCTGTCCGACAATCCATTTGCTGTGCCATCAGATAGGGAGCGGGTGCCATTAATGCTGTCCTTTGAACAGCATTTACAAAACAGTCCTTGGAAAGACTGACAGTATCCTATTGCAAAGTGACTGATCTAAGTTTTGTAATTGAACTCAGAAATAGAATGTGTGGTGACTCAATAATAATAATGGCAAATGAATGCACGATTCAGGAAAGTAACAGTAATGAAAATGTCTGGCTTGGGAGCTAGGAGCTGGATAATTGACTAGCCTTTCATCTGTACAAGCTCTAAGTGAAATGGATTTGGTTGTAGACTTTCATGAAACCAGTCTGTAAAACTCAATCAAATCTTGTTCCAATATCAAACTGGGGCTGCCAAGTATTGCTGAATATTGCTTCCATAATAGCAGGTTTGTGAGTTTATGTGTCCCTGCAGGACCATTGGGATATACAAACTGGCTGTCAACAAGATCTGGTGTCTGATAAAGTTGATTACATGTTGATTACATGTAACACAGTTGATTACATGTAACACTTTATAAGAATGTAGTAAACAGACACCAAGGAATTATATTTTAGTGCAAAATTAAACACGTTCTATTTTGAATGAAATTAGAAATAAATACTGTTATATTCTATAAGGTATTTTTATAGAATTAATCCATAACATTTACAGGTTGATTTACAAAGATTATAGCTGTTTTACAAGTAAATTTTAAACACCTACTTCGTCTTCACTCAGGCTAGGATAGTGTCGTTTGGCTAAGGCTTCATCAAGAAGTCCTGTCAGTGTCTTCAAGTGACATGGATTTCCTAGAAACAGGAGAGAGATTTTCTGAGACAATTAGTGTTTTATTCACTAATACAATTTGGACAATCTAGCAAAATATGACCAATTGTATAAGCACTTACTTTGAAGCTTTTTCTTGGTAAGTTCGTAATCTGGTTTAACAAAGCAAACTTTCCTGGTTTGAATTACTGTATAACCGTTATAACTCACCAATAAACCCACCAATCTGTGTACAGAATAAACAAACTTTTCACTTCCCCAAACTAACTCCCTTTGTTAAACCAGATTAAATACGTTATCACTGAAATGTCAAGTAATTACACTGTTAATATAGAATACACTTAATTCATTAACAAAACAAACACATTAATCTACAAATAGATGCCCTTTGGGAAATATACATTACAATGCTAACAAAGCAAAACTCGCAAATATTATGTGAGACCTAAACAGACAGCTAGAAAGAAAAGTCACTGTATATCAAATTGCAAATAACTTCATATGTTTTATGTTTCTAACTGTCACTTACATGAGGAGAGAAAGCTTAGATGAACAGACCCACATTATTAATTGACAATAGGCTGTATCCCAAGGCGATTGGCAAAAGTAAAAGGGACATTTTAGTGTGGGTTAATGCCCTGGTTTTATACCTGCTGGGTTTGAATCCAATCCAGCTTCAGGTTACAATGGAAAGTGTCACCGCCCTTGGTGAAATAACCACAAAATTGGCACAGTTAGCCCTCAAATAGACAATTGGATGACCGAACAGCTCCCTCACTCCTTGAGAAGGTCGTCTATAGCATGCTTGAGTTATGTTCATATTGTTATCATTCTTCTGTGAGCACCAACAAGAAAAACTATCTGTGCTGTCAATGCTGCAACAGCTGCTTCCATGCTGTAGTGGGCAGACTGCTTCCACAGCTGCATGGCCAAGCAAGCGCAACAGAATCAAGCTCTGCTGTGCTGATCTAAGACCTACCAGCAGGTGGTACTGTTGGGCTTGTGACCTATATAATATAACTGTCTGATTTACACACGGTTGTGGGGCTTGTGTCTTGGTTTACTGGTGAAGTGTTTGCACCCTTAATATAACAGAATGTGATATAACTGCTTGACATGTCTTCCAGAAATGAATTGTGTGCTTATACTAAAATTAACTTTCCCTAGCATTAAAAGCAATACCATTAGCAGTTCATTTACAGTAATGACAGTCACATGGATTTGGTAAAAATGGGTCTGATACTGTCAGGCACAACACTGCTGGGGACAATTTAATTTGGGTGAAATATCCAAAGACGGCTTACATACCAGTGTAGTGCCATGTTGTATATTGAAAATACATTAAGCCATAACATTTTTATTATTATTATTATTAGTAGTAGTAGTAGTAGTAGTAGTAGTAGTATTATTATTATTATTATTATTATTTATTTCTTAGCAGACGCCCTTATCCAGGGCGACATACAGTCATCAACAATTACATTTCAAGAATATTTTTGCCCAATTAGGTAGTTACTGATAAACCTGAAAAATACAGCTGAATTTATGAATTATCAGAATATAATTCACCAGTTGCTTGTGCGCCTTTTCTGTTTGGCTTGAAGTGGCTGAACGTACTCTACCCTGCAGTTTCTTCTTATTTTCTGAAGACAGCACTTTTTTTCTTCTTTGATGATGGACATGCTAAAGAATGATGGTCCTCTGCAGTCAAAGCTGACAGAGTCTTTTCAGAGCTGTCTGGCATCGTAGCACGGAGACTCATTCTTCTTGCCTGTTAAAGTATCAATCTACAATTCCTGTTGTGTCTTCTGTGATCTAATCACTTATAGTTGTACTTGGGAATTTCAGGTGCATAATAAAATATAGTAAGTTGCGTATTACTGTATATAGGAAGAGGTTATTCCTAACTGCTGTGTTATCAAGGTGCGTTTTCATCAGGTCTAGGATGTATACGTTAAGAATGTAAGTGAATGGATTTTGAGGATTGGTACAGTAGATGAGTTATATATCGCATAGTCAATGCAATATATTATCATACTATATTTGTGATAGGTATTGTCTTGCTTAATATAAAGAAGTGTCTTGTTCATGAGATTATTTCTTTTCAGGTACTCTTTTCCCCCCTAAAGTCAACGCTTATGGCAATGCTAAGAGTTCATCATATGGTATGAATTCTATAAATATATATATATGGTGTGGGGATCCTGGTATACACTGGGTCCCCTGGTTACTCTGAAAGGCTGAATAAAGACAGTAGTTTACTTAAGCAGTGTTTTTTTTGTGTGATCAACAACAACAAATCAATTATTTACAACATTTAACCAAGCCCGGGGGGGAGGGCTGGCAAATGTTCCAAATAGTACAGCAGACAGCTGGTCATGCTTCAACCTGCTTAAACATTCTTGCAGACTAAGAACATAAGAAAGTTTACAAATGAGGGGAGGCCATTTGGCCCATCTTGCTCGTTTGGTTGTTAGTAGCTTATGGATCCCAGAATCTCATCAAGCAGCTTCTTGAAGGATCCCAGGGTATCAGCTTCAACAACATTACTGGGGAGTTGGTTCCAGACCCTCACAATTCTCTGTGTAAAAAAGTGCCTCCTATTTTCTGTTCTGAATGCCCCTTTATCTAATCTCCATTTGTGACCCCTGGTCCTTGTTTCTTTTTTCAGGTTGTAAAAGTCCCCTTTTAGAGTTTTGAATGCTTGAATCAGATCACCGCGTAGTCTTCTTTGTTAAAGACTGAATAGATTAAATTCTGCATACGACATGCCTTTTAAACCCAGGATAATTCTGGTTGCTCTTCTTTGCACTCTTTCTAGAGCAGCAATATCCTTTTTGTAACGAGGTGACCAGAACTGAACACAATATTCTAGATGAGGTCTTATGAATGCATTGTTAAGTTTTAACATTACTTCCCTTGATTTAAATTCAACACTTTTCACAATATATCCGAGCATCTTGTTGGCCTTTTTTATAGCTTCCCCACATTGTCTAGATGAAGTCATTTCTGAGTCGACATAAACTCCTAGGTCGTTTTCATAGATTCCTTCTTCAATTTCAGTATATCCCATATGATATTTATAATGAACATTTGTATTGCCTGCGTGCAGTACCCTACACTTTTCTCTATTAAATGTAATTCGCCATGTGCCTGCCCAGTTCTGAATGCTGTCTAGATCATTTTGAATGACCTTTGCTGCTACAACATTGTTTGACACTCCTCCTATTTTTGTGTCGTCTGCAAATTTAACAAGTTTGCTTACTATACCAGAATCTAAATTATTAATGTAGATTAGGAATAGCAGAGGACCTAATACTGATCCCAGTGGTACACCACTGGTTACCTCGCTCCATTTTGAGGTTTCTCCTCTAATCAGTACTTTCTGTTTTCTACATGTTAACCACTCCCTAATCCATGTGCATGCATTTCCTTGAATCCCTACTGCGTTCAGTTGGAGAATTAATCTTTTATGCAGGAATTTGTCAAAAGCTTTCTGGAAATCTAAATAAACCATGTCATATGCTTTACAGTTATCCATTGCATCCTCAATAAAATCAAGCAGGTTAGTTAGACACGATCTCCCTTTCCTAAAACCATGCTGGACTGTCTCCTAGGTTACTGTTATCATATAGGTAATTTTCCATTTTGAATCTTATTATAGTTTCCATAAGTTTACATATAATAGAAGTAATGAACAGTTAAAAACTTAGCAGTTCACATGGAAGGCTGGGAACAAGAGAAGTTTCAGTTGTAAAATAATTCCTCCAGGCTGATTGCTCAGTCTTGTTCTGCCCTTGAATTCTACCAGGCTTGTTTTTTCAGAGCAGTATTATCGAGATCAACTATTTTACACAGCAGAAACAATAGAATCATACACTCATACTGTACTATAATTTGAACAGGTAAGAAATTAAATAAAAAGAAAGTATCGATTTAGCTACTAAAAAAAAAAAAAACTTTAAAAACAAGCTTTACCACAGCTTGGCACAGCAGACTTTTATTTGGCGAGATGATGATTATTATTAGTGTTAACTGGAAGAGAGCGCTCTATTTTTACTTACCCCACAAGTGCATTTCAATCCTGCCTGGGTAGGACCACCAATAAATAACTGTTTGGAAAAAATGAATCGTGAGTATAATCTATAAGGCTTGTTTTAGTTGTTATGCTGTACATTAATCTCTAAAAACTTGTGTAAGGCTTAATTCATCTGGAAATTTTTTTATTAGAGTATTTAATTATTTTTCTCCAATTTTTCTGGCCAATGCCCAATTATGCTCCTTCACCAAAGCAATTCCCTGCAACAGCTCAGGAAAACTGCCGGTGGGCGCCACTTCAGCCACTTAATTGTATAAATGTACATGTTGTATTTTAGCTATGTGTACAAATGTTTGTAACTGTGACAAGCAGGCTCTAGTGGTTACGTCAGACCAGAAAGGAGTACACAGACAGACGGTGGATGAAATGGTAAAGGCGTTTGCTTGCGCCGGTTTATTGTAAATAAAAAGGTTTGAATGAAACAAAAAGGGTTTATACAGAAAACAGGACACGGCACTTGAGGACAAAATAAATAGACAAACAAAACGGACTAACACTTAACAAACGGTGCACGGACAGACACACAAACACGGTGAGTAGGAATAAACAAACAAGTATCGTGCCTCTTGCACGCAATAGCAATTGTTAATATTATTTCACGTTTTCTTTCTCCTCCTCTCTCCCGTTCTCTACTCACCGAACACCCAACCCCGAGTGAGTGAAACGTGCATCTATATATACTGTTGTGCTGGGATTCAATTACTAATTATTCACTTGAATCCCAGCACGTGAATTATGTGCAACCTCGTGCTCACATATTAGATACTTTAAATGCACGTGAAGTGAAGTGCCATTCCTTGTGCCTAAATACAATTATACATTTTAAATAACTCGTGCTGCACACACCCATTTATATCCCTTGTACCAACTACAATACACCAACATTAACACACGCAACATACAACATATAACACACAAATGCACCCAGGGGCAGGGCACATTGCCACATATACCCCCCCTTGTGTGCAGCACACATGGCCTCGATGGCCACCTCCCCCCTTAAAAGCCCAAAAGTCCAGCACAAAGTCCTGGGCCAGAACTGGAGGCTTCAAGGGGCCCATAGGTGGTAATGTTGCCAGTAGCCAGGCTGCTACTGGCCATGCTGTCAGCAGATGTGCTGACAGCTCCCAGACTGACTCCTTCAGCCGGGGCAGTCCTGGCAGCGGAAAAGCCGCGGGGGCAGGTCGTCCCCCGACCTCCCCCTTCTTCAAAGCTGGCAGCTTCCCAGCGGACAGCGGAAATGCTGTCAGCAGAGACATTAATAGTCCCCAGTCTGGCTCCTCCAGCCGGGGTAGTCCTGGCAGCAGAAAGGCTGCTTGGGGGGTGGTCTCCTGACCTCCCCCCTTCTTCATAGCCGGCAGCTCTCTCTTCCGGGGCTCCGGCCACAGTATCTCCTGCAGCCCAAGTGCTGCAGTGGGAGCAGGTCTCCTGACCTCCCCCACGATCTCCGGCAGCAAAACTGCTGCTGGGGTTGGTGGTCTCGGACCTCCTCCCCTTCTTAAGTGGCCCGGCAGCTCCCCTTGGTGGGGTTCCAGCCACAGTACTTCCTGCTGCGATGCGGGCAACAGGCAGCCCGGGCGTCGGGAGCAACAGGCAGCCCTGGGCGATGCGGAGCAACAGGCAGCACCGAGGCGATGCGGAGCAACAGGCAGCACCAGGCGTCGGAGCAACAGGCAGCCCAGGCGGCGAGGCTGGCAGCCTTGGGCGAAGCGAAACTCGGCTGCAGCTCCTCTTGTGGTGGAGGTGGAAGCAGCAAGCAGTCCTCCCATGTTGGGGAAGGCGGAACCAGCAGGTATTCACCCTCTGCTGGTGGAGGTGGGAGGGGCAAGCAGTCCTCCCACGACGGTGGAGGTGATGGAAACAGAAGCAGCTCCTGCTGCTCTGCTCCTGGTGGAGGTGGGAGCAGCGTGTAGTCTCCTGGCGACGGAGGTGGGAGCAGCGTGTAGTCTCCTGGCGACGGAGGTGGGAGCAGCGTGTAGTCTCCCTCTCTTGCAGGGGACGGGTGCGGCTCTGCCTCTTGCAGGGGACGGGTGCGGCTCTGCCTCTCTTGCAGGGGACGGGTGCGGCTCTGCCTCTCTTGCAGGGGATGGGTGCGGCTCTGCCTCTCTTGCAGGGGCGGGTGCGGCTCTGCCTCTCTTGCAGGGGCGGTGGGGAAGTGATACCAGCAGGCATTCACCCTCTGCTGGTGGAAGTGGGCTCAGCAGGCATTCACCCTCTGCTGGTGGAAGTGGAGACAGCAGGCATTTTCCCTCTGCTGGTGGAGATGGGGACAGCAGGCATTTTCCCTCTAGCCCAGAGAGGGTGCAGGTAGGTGTGGCTCCTCCTACTTGGAAGTCAACCTGCTGGGGCAGTCCCATATCGGCAGCCAAGTAGTTGATCACCACGGCTGCCGGGTTCACAAAGGGCACTGGGAAGTAGTGCTGTTCCCAGCGTTCCCAATGTTCCCCATCTCTGGCCCACAGCAGGTCAACAACCTTCGGGAGGTCCTCCCAGTCCCACTCTGGGTCCGACACCCAGTCCAGCATCTCCTCAGAGGATGGGAAAGGCTCCGTCTCCTCCCTCCTGGGCTGTGGATGTTCTGGAACCTCTCTCCATTCCTGCTCCTCATCATAGCAGAAAGGACAGTCTGCAAACAGATGCTTCTGTTCTCAGAGGGGGCACACCGGCGATGGCTGGTCATATCGCCCTGGGTTCCTGGCCTTCAGGCGGACTTCCTCTGTGTCCTTCACCTCCTCCTGCTGTTGCTGAGGTTGTTGCTTGTGGCCCTTCTCATTTTCTTTTTTTTTTCTTTTTTTTTTTTATACAAATAGTGCTCCTTCTGGCCTGAGTCTTGGAGGCGCTGTTGTCCCGGTTCTGACACCACGTGTGACAAGCAGGCTCTAGTGGTTACGTCAGACCAGAAAGGAGTACACAGACAGACGGTGGATGAAATGGTAAAGACGTTTGCTTGCGCCGGTTTATTGTAAATAAAAAGGTTTGAACGAAACAAAAAGGGTTTATACAGAAAACAGGACACGGCACTTGAGGCCAAAATAAATAGACAAACAAAACGGACTAACACTTAACAAACGGTGCACGGACAGACACACAAACACGGTGAGTAGGAATAAACAAACAAGTATCGTGCCTCTTGCACGCAATAGCAATTGTTAATATTATTTCACGTTATCTTTCTCCTCCTCTCTCCCGTTCTCTACTCACCGAACACCCAACCCCGAGTGAGTGAAACCTGCATCTATATATACTGTTGTGCTGGGATTCAATTACTAATTATTCACTTGAATCCCAGCACGTGAATTAATTATGTGCAACCTCGTGCTCACATATTAGATACTTTAAATGCACGTGAAGTGAAGTGCCATTCCTCGTGCCTAAATACAATTATACATTTTAAATAACTCGTGCTGCACACACCCATTTATATCCCGTGTACCAACTACAATACACCAACATTAACACACAAATGCACACCGGCGGGGCACATTGCCACAGTAACCAACCTTTGTCCCTTTGTTTTTTTTGTCTTGGTTAACCAATAACTAACACAGAAGCACAATAAGCTTGTGGAAGAGCTGTGTGGTAGGGCCTGGTATTAGTCCATGCTGTGATTTGGTGGTCTAAAGGAAAGTCAGTAGCACAGTACATAAGATTTGCATTCAACAAGCACTGCTGAAGAAATGTTATAGCTTGAATTACTCAGACAACTGTGAGCCTAAAGAGAAAAACAGACTGTAACAAGATAACTGCACGTGCTGCTGATAACAGGCTTGAGTGTGATCCTGGGAGAACAAATGTCAACATCCTGCAGAAAAAAACACGTATTATTACTATGATACTACTAATATATGACAGATGCCTTGATATCAGATGACCTTTATCAGATGGAAATCATATCACATTAAAATTAGCAATACTGTTTAATCATTCTTATTTAAATTTAAATTTTAAAAAAAGATGATATGGGAAACAGTGTAAGATTGAAAGTGATTTTCACCCACCCAGACTGGCTGGTAAGTCCACATGTGGAATGCATATCAGCACCCTATACAATATTCTATATAACACATACTATTAAAGAGTATGTTTAAACAGATCACATTACCTTTGCTATATCTTGTGTTGAATGTATCACAGTGTTCCTATAGACACTTGGAAAACCAGCAAGTACCAAGCCCAATGTCCCTTCTGCTGTGGCCTGGTAAAAAGTTTTCAGATACCCACAGTATCTATGATAGTTTTTTGGTGTGATACTGTAACCACAGTTCTCATTCACTGCCATTGCACTTTAAATAGAAAAAACAAAAATTACCCCATCCATCTATTTGCATTGAACCTCACTTTAATATGTTTTCTTTTTTGTGTAATCGGACAGTCTGGTTATGGAATAGCCTGGTGCTGGGGAAGTGATGATCAGGAATATGTGTTTGGTTGTTGATTGTTCTTTTGGAATTTCTAGTGTTCAGACAAAATATGTCACTAGAAAGTGTTTAAAAATACACAAGAATGTTCTTATACAGTGGGAAAAGCAACATGAGTAACAGAGAAAGAGAATGGCACTGCAATAGGATGTTAAGCAATTATTCCCCAATCTTACCCCGGGGGTTTAAAAATCTTCTACTCATCTTCTACTCCAATTGCCTCTTTTCACCTTCTGAACATAAACAACACAACTTGCCAAGCTACTGATGTAAGTCTGGCTAGACTTCACTGGGTTTCTGGCCAGTAGGGGTCACTGAAATGAGATAAGGTTAACTACAGTATCTAAGGGGATGAAAGGTCCAATGCATTGCTCTATGTGGGCACCCAACCGAATCAGTACGAGATTGAAACCAGTGAGCTCTCAATCCCGTGACTCACCCTGCACTTCACACGACAATCTTCTTCTAGATGAGCCACTGGTTCTACGTGTCTTCTGCTTGCATGCAGGTCTTGCTTTCTGCAAATATAAAGTGATGCCAAATGGAAGAATGTGATATTGAGAAAGTCGGGTGTAACCCAAAACGCAGTCAACAATGAACGTGTTACACAGGCACAAATGATGGCAACTCCCTTTAGTAGTAGTTAGGTCAGAGATTAAACCTCAGATAATTCTCTCACTGTGAGGTTGCATAGTAGCTTCAAGCCTCATTCAAACCTAATGTGATTTGGAATCAATAAGGGTCGTGGACCACAGACTAAGAGTCATGGAGATCAATAGCGGCCAACCTTAAACCTTACTTGTTTTTTTCATAAACATACCATGGCAACTGCCCCTTGGATTGCAGAATCCATTCATGTTAGTCAGACTATACATGTGGGTCAATAAAAATGCCATGAAACCTTTTATGTGGGTATTCTTAACAAAAGAGATAGTCCTAATAGAAGGATGTGTTCAGACCTTGAAAATGGAAACTGGATGAGCTATTTTTTTTATATTGAGCTAGTGAGAAAAAAATAGAGATATTATATATTCATGATACTGAGACCTTTGTCTTTTTCATCAGTTTTTCTTTTATTTCCGCCCAGTTAGTTTCCTTTTTTTCCACTGCTTCCTTCAGAACATTTTCTCTGAAAATGAAAAGCCAAGAGGTTAACGTAGACCGTTTTCATACTTTTAATATTCAATATTATTCAGTATTCACTCTGGCAATACCACATCTTTGCTATATTCATATAGCCTACGCGGGCTGCTACTGTATGCACCTGCAGTCCTATACATTAACCTGTAGTTATTTTGTTATGTGTTAGCTATTGTTAGCTGTGCACATTGACAGTTTCAGTGTGGGTATTGTGGTTGCGGTAACTGAGGCGGTAAGGGATATTTGGGATTTATTAAATGCCTGTAGAGACAGGGTGGAAGCCTGCATGGGTAAATAGTGTGGGAGTGTGTTTTTTATTTGTTTGGCAGGGATGGGGTTAATTCCATCCCTGCAGAACATACTGGTGGAATGTGGCTGAGACTTGATTGAATAATTGATCATCAATCAAGTCTCAGCCACATGGTACAACTGGAAAATCCTTTGTTAGCTGGAGGCAGTAGGGAGGTAAAGTCTGTGAGTAGCAGGGTGTGCACAAGATAGCGGTTGCGTGGTTGCATGTTTTTTTGTTGTTGGTATAGTTGTTTTGTTCATTTAAACCTTTTTGCTTTAATAAATACATGCTCTTGTGCTTCTTAGTTATTGTTAGTTGTGCACATTGAAAGTTGTGAAAGTTATATGTGGGTATTTTCTATTTTGTTGTAATAAGGTATATTTACAAACTAAGTTAAGGATTTAAATAGTTTCAATTTTGTATTAATAGTTTGTGAATCTCAAGTAAACATTACAGGGAAGAGTTACTTGCAATCAAATTACCTTTTTGAACAATATCTTTGGATATAGCACAGATGTAATATAAAAGTAATATGTAATCAGAATTATATTACTTCTATAAGAAAGTAATCAGAAATATGTAGTAGATTCAATTTAACATCCTTGCATGTAAAGTACCAAATACTGTGAACACTTGAGTATTTAAATTACAACCTGCTTCCATGAATTCATAATTAAAGCAGAAAAATCAAGTAACCATAAGGGGTATAAGCAATATGTGTGTATGTACGTATAATATATATATATATATATATATATATATATATATATATATATATATATATATATATATATATATATATATATATATATATATATATATATATATATATATATATATATATATATATATATATATATATATATATGATTATAGAAAAAACTGAAATGGCAGTGGGCCGGACATGTATCAAGAAGAACAGACCATCGCTGGACCAAAGAGATACTAGACTGGATCCCAAGAGATATAAAGCGACCAAGAAGAAGACCTCCAGCAAGATGGCAAAATGAAATTAGGAAACATGGCTGGAGCAATGTGGATGAGGGACACAGGAGACAGGCTTTTGTGGAAGACTCTATTTGTATCACATCCCATAATGTTAAACAATATGAAAGTGAAGAAGCGACCTTTTCACTTTAAACCCCAATTCCCAAAAGCCAACTGAATTTTAGCACCCAGCAATCAATATGAGACAAAAACTCTTTGATTGAAATTAGTCACTGTCTTCTGGGTGGGTGTCATAACTGTAATGTCAGAAGAACAGTCTCATCCTAGTTTAAAGTGATGCACTGCACAATGATTAACTGCTGCTCGTTTTTCACTGTCACTCTTTACTGTAAGTAGTTTTGTTGTTGCAGACTCGACTGTCTGGATTGGGCTGCAGTCATGCACGCATGCAGGCAATGCGCCTGACTGACCTTCCGATTTCCTCATTTTTCTCCCTCACTACTTGTTGGGCAGTGTTCAGAATTCCCTGCATTACAATCGTATCCTTATATTCAGCTTTCATCTTTATCAGGGCAATTTTTTCTTCCCAGTTCTTTACTGTGTTATCAAGATAATAACATATTCAGTATGTCTGTAACTATACATACTACACACCATGTACTGCACTTCCTGTCCATTGTATTACCTGATTGCATTTGGCATCACCCTGGTGTGGGTAATGTACTCCTGGTGTACTATGGGTCCCTTGATTACTCTGGATAGCCAAACAACTGCTGTAGTTTACTCAAGCCGAAAGGCTATGCAGTGTAACCCTGTGGACCGAAGCCCTCTCTGGTGGTTCACGTACACCACTACTGACATGCTGTCCATGCAGACAAGGACATGTCTGAAGGAAATGTTAAAGCACGAGGTGGACAGCTCTCAGCTCCCGCGCATTTATTTGCAGGGATGTCCAGCGACCCGACCAGTCGTCCAGGTAGTTAATCCATGAACTAGATTTTAGCAACCTAAATCAAAACAATGCAGCACTGACTTTGTCCCACCCCCAACTGTACAGTACAGGTCACTGAAAAGCCAGTACAGATGCACTGATAGGCTGATTAAAACATTGTTGTCATTTGAACAGTAAACAAGAACGTTAACCGCTTTGGAATATTTTTTTGTAAATGTTATTTGTCTAAGGACATTATTATTATTATTATTATTATTATTATTATTATTATTATTATTATTATTATTATTTGCCTAAGTGCAATGCACACAGGACGGCGAAGGAATAAAAAAAGCCTATCTACAGAAGGAAGATAAGTAGTTTGCGTCGCTTGCGTTGTGCAGTAGTTCATTTAAACAAGGTTTTATTTTTTTTTTCTCTCCATACTTGTCCGGTATGCAAGAGGTGAATTTCACGGTGACTCCTCATTTTCCTGATTTCCATGAAATCCGCAAAATCGCGATATTGGGTAGACCCCTATAAGATATGCATGCAATTTACTGAAAAGGAAGGGAAGCAATTTTGTAATAGGCTACTTACTCTGAGCAATATATATTTACAGTAGTGATATACATTTCATATATATTTAGGGTAGATTATATAAAAGAGCAATATACATGTTTGCAAGATGTTCCCTGTGGATACAATTAAAGCGAAAGACCATGCACGTTATGTTAATAATGAAGATAACAATAATAATCATAACCGTATTGGCTAAAATCAGTTTATATTATTTATTTGAGATTTTCTCTGCTGCATTAGCCGGCAGTGAACATGAAGTGGGCCCTTTCGCTTTAATTGTACACAGGCTTGCGATGTCCATTATGTTTGCCTGAAGAAAATAATATTTAAAAAAGAAAACAAACTCATAGTGTCTTTTAATCAATGTGAAATATTTATTTCAGTTTTACATTGTCCAAGAGGAAAACAGTACATACATTAAACAAAGGTGAAATTGTGCTTATAAAGCAGGACCAGAGGCTGTCTAAATTGTGCCTCTATAAGGGTATTATGAACCCTTACCAAACAACCTTTAATGGGAATTAAATGGAACTACAATGGAAATGCAATGGTGTACTAAATGGAAATGGTAGCACAATGGCAGCTACATATACAGTATCTGTACTGTACAAACCATTGGTAGAGTGCTAATATTTTCACTGACATACCAGTGTTGCACTGGCAGGAACCACAACACACTGGTATTCCATTGCTGGACATTGCACTGCCGTACTGCTTTTGGTTGCTTTAGGGTAAATCATCCTTGACCATACTGTACTTGGTTCATGGTCAGACTTGTTATAACAATCACTGGTTGTGAGGAATAACTGTTCTGAAACTCCATGGTCTGTCAAAGACAATTTGTGTGAGCTGAACATGGTTTGGCGGTAGTGCCATATTCAAGCAATGGTTAACCATGGAATATAAGGGCCAAATTAGGGCTGACCATTTAAGGAAAATTATTTTGAAAAAACACTGGTATCTGTTGTGTTAAAAATGTAGTCATAACAATAAATATAAATGTTCATAACACAGATAGCAATAATACACATAAAAAAATCCACCAACAAAATTTCATTAACACGCCTCTTTACAGGAATAACAAATCTATCAGCAGTATAATACTGAATTGGTAATATTCCAGATAGCAAGCCAGATGGACAAGTTTCTCAAGCACAGATCATTACATTCCTGTAAAGGGATGTGTATGTACTTTGTTTTTTTTATATTTTAATTAAAGTAAGACCTATTATTAAAGGTACACTGTCATCAGTAAATTGTCCCAGAAAAAAACTTGTTTTCCTTTACAAGTGATTGGGCACCTTTCTTCCTGAATGCTTGGCATCTGTTTTCCCATCACTGTGTCTCCTACAAGTCAAGGGATTATGATATGCTTCCATTATCTAGAAAACAATGCATAATGTCGACATTGTATTTATGTTATAAGTATGTCTTATGCCATGGTTTGAAACACACTCCTCACATGTGTTAGCCAAGTGACTCCCAAAGCAACCCCAGAAAAATAACTCAAACCACAAGGATTCATTTACTAAACACCCACCCCATTAAAATCTCTTGCATATTTTTAAAGAGGAAATGGTTTTCTCTTCAGCCATACCAAGATATTTAGTGAGAAAGTAGTCTGAGTGAAGTTATCCAGCAACAAACTCCCCAGTGCCAATTGTACTGCTTTCCTAGCAAAAGGACAACATTTTGGGGTACCATTCTACTTGTGAGATGTCTTCCTCATTAAAATATTTAGCATATTTTTTAAAGAGGAGACAGGGGACTTAGTAAGTAAGGGGTCTGAGTGAGGAGAATAGGTAATACAATCCAACCAATCCAACCCTAGTCTTGCTGTAAATCATTTGTTGTTTCCAAACTTTTGAACACAGTGCTATCTAGTGGATCAATGCACGTTGGATCAAGTTTCCTTTTGTTTTCCTGGCAATACACTGATGTGCACTAGATGGCACTGGTGCTTATTTTTAAGACACTTCGACTAATCTAGCCTTCATGTGTCCATGGCAGGCAGCTAGAATGTAATAACAGCTACTGCTAGTCAAAGCACCTAACAGAAAAAACTCCACAACATTTGAGTATTGCAATGAGATTCACACAGAATAATTGCAAACATCATACAAATATCAATACACAGTTAATGTGTTTCAAGCAATACACCAAGTATTTACCCTGTTAGCTATTATGAGGAAATTAATAAATATCTCTTCCTTTCATGGTAGAGATCTATAACTTCCATTTCATTCTAGTTTACCTCCTGAGGGTCTGCTAGTAAGAGCATGTGGAAAAGACACATTGCGCAAATCATTAGTAATACAAATGTTTCTAGTCTGAGGATCTGTGATGTCTTTCCACTGGTGTTGTAAAACAGCTTCCAGGAGCTACTAATTTTCCCTTAGTGGAAAAACTACCTTTATATTATATGAAGAAAACCTAAAATTAGTTCCAAGATCATGTGGAAAATAGTACTCAATGTAATGGGGAAAAGTCATAAATCCTGGATTAATCCTGCAGTAATTATTTTGACTTTCTTTAAATTTTCAGTGCGTCTTTTAGACTGCAGGCTGTGGCACATTTTAAAATTATAATTCATTGGTGAACAAAAAATGCAGCAGTGCCTAGGCACCCCTAGTGCAGGCGCTCCGGGCGATGCAGTGTCCATGTTCCACCCTTGCACGTCTTGTGGAGGGATGCTTTCCCCACAAGACAAACACCTCCTATGTGTCAAGTGCTTGGGGATGCAGCACACCTCCTCCACCATAGGAGATGAGACATTCTCTTTGATTTGCGCAGCATTCCAGCCTCGGACCCTTTGCAGGAGGCGTGCAGAGTTCACAGGAGCGGTTTCCTCAGCCAGCTGGGCTAAGCCCTCTGCAGCGTTGGGAGCCCCACCTTCCCCCCTCCTCCAACTGCCTTCCAGCCTGTCACGGAGTATACCTTGTGCATAAGTTTCAGCCCACTGAGCTTGCAGCCACTCACAGTCTCCCTCGAGGAGCAGTAAGAGGGCAAGGCACAGTAGGCAGGCCAAGGATATCTCGGACCTGAAGAGTCAGATGTCCCAGGTCCTTAAGTATTTGGTCAGGCAGCAGGCTCTTCCCCAGGCTTCCTGGGACCGGGACTTCTTGGAACAGTAGGAGACAAAGGTCCAGGAGATGGGCCCCAGCTCCAAGGTGGCCTCAGAGACTGGTGTTACCCCTCCATCGAGCTCGGTTCGAGCACTCATGGAGCGAGCCTCCAATTTCCTCCAGGTTCCCTGGAAGGCAAAGCCAGAACAGAACCGTTCTGTATTCAGACTGGCGCAAGCTTCGACTCAACAGGTAGCTGCGCTGCTCCCTTCCCGTGCTCTGGTACGGGATGGGAAGAAGTGCTGGCGACCGCTCGTAACTACAGTTACCCGGACAATTCCAATTCCTACTGTGCCACATGGCGACCTGAGGCACCGCCTACAGGATTCTGCAGCAGCTAATTGGGGTGCGGTCTGGGCAGGCAGAGGAGTCCGCGGATCCTGGTCGGGTCGTTGGACATCCCTGCACATAAACACGCTGGAACTGCATTTATCTCGCTCTCCAGCACTTCCTCCCAGTGCTCCAGAGGACAATTCATATGTAGTAATATGACTTTAGTGTTGTCTGTACATTATTGCTAGACAATAGAATCCCTAGTTCATTTAATGTAAGTCTGTGAATGAGAGTTGTTTGTATTCCACACCCATCTGAAAAATAAATGTAATGTACACTGCAAATGTATTTCATTATAATTCAGATACCTTTTTTTGCTTCTGCTGTATGAAATATTTATGAAAAATGTTCTGTAATATATTGTTTACATACTTTGGTATACAGTATTTAGGCTGTAGTTTAGTAGCTGTAGTTTATTAACAGTTCGGTTGCAAGGGTGTGCGGTTCTTTGATGGGCTCGGATTCAGTTGAAATGTGTTTGCCCACTGACGATGGGAATGGGAATGTAGAGATGGTAGCCCAGCTAACAAGATTTAAGTTTTTGCAGGTATCAGGCTTTTAAAGACTCATCCACACCTGTGAGCAGAAACTGACTCACTGAGAGCAGAAACTGACCTGACTGCCACCACTACTGGAAGCAGGCTGATCTTTGGGATACAAATTGAACATTTGTGAAACTGCAACAAATATTGTAATGACTGTAATGTGTTTTAAAGAATATGAAACCAGTAGAAAATATTATTAGCAGATCTGTGTAAGGCCTGTGTGGAGAAGTTCATTGCGCTTAAGGTCAGACTGACCTGCTCAAAGTTCCAAACCTCCCTTATCAGGCAAAAGCATATTTTTTAATTAAACATTCTGATCCAGCGAGAGCAGAATGGCAGAATCTATGGAGCACATTTAATATGCTAGAAGCAATCAAACTAGGTTTGATTATAGTAAGAAAAAACAACAGTATTTAAATATATAAGAAACCTAATATAATAACATTAAGTAAATGTATGAGCAGTCCTAAGTTTTAATATTCAAAGTTGCATTTGCTGCTAATTAAAAATTAACTTCTTGCCTTCTGTGAATATCAATGAAGTAAAATAGAATTACAGTTTATAAGAGATGGCTATATTGACATATCTCAATTAGAACTACATGTTATAAAATCATTTAAAGTATAAACTGTAACTCTAACAGTAAACTTGCTGAAGGAATACAACTAAAGTTGTAACCTCGTTCTCATCTGCTTTTAGTAAAAGCAGTGTTGAAGATGATTCATTGGTTTTGGCCGATGAAGCAGGGATTTTTGATGGTCAGCGATTTAAAAGCCAAGATCCTCTCTATAATGAGCAATCTCGTTAATATTAACGAATAGAAGATAGGAGTTTATCTTACAATAATCATTTTCTATAAATAACAGAAATGAATTAGAACCTGGCAGGAAGAGATGGGAACGGAAAGCATCGGACATGTTAATAGTTAGATATTGGTTTAAAATAATGAGTATTGAAAAATGCTTACGAAAGTGTTTCATATTAATCAAAGGTTGTCTTAAAACCTGCTTTGACTGGATTTTGTATGAACAGTGAAGAAGGTCGGACTTAGTCCAGTCACTGTAGCACTATGGCATTCTGGTATATTAATGCCAGCCTCTATTTAGATATAAATAACTGGACCTTCCATTAAAATCTTGAAAGATTTATCAATGGAGTAAAATAATATTACAAATTCTAGGAGCAACTGTTATACTGAAGTAACTTAATTAGAAATACATCTTATAATGCCATTTAAAGATAAATTGTTGAAAGAACAGAGTAAAAGTTTATTATAACAGAAGCATGGCACTGACAGATTGTTAACACACATTTGCAATAATGTTTATTTAATTTAATCAATTTAAGAATTAGTTCAGTTTCTCCATTTAAACAAAAAGTCTTTAAGACATAACATTATCAATTAAACCAAATAACACACCTGTTTAGTTTATGTAAAGGTTTTACTGCAGTAAGAAACAAAGGTATTTATTTACAGGGAAACTGAAGAATTTAAAAGTGAAAGAATTAAATGTTTGTCTCAGACACACAGTAGAATTCTGGAAGGGCATTGGACCTTCAAAAAATAAAGCTTAGTCTTTGGCACCTCAAAGCAGGATTCTGTGTTGGCTCTTAAAAGCGGGATTTGCCAACCTTGAATGATAACCAACGGAAGGTGCTTTAAGAAAGACAGGAGTATGTATCTCATTATATTATAAGAAAATAATGAGAGCTTACTTATAAAAAGTTAGGATGTACGTTTTTTTTGTATTATCTGAAAAGATACCAGTCCAAGTGTCTCTTGAATCGGCCAAAAAATGACTTCATGCAGTGAATTTGGAAAAGTGCTTACAGTGGAGTTTCATTTTAATTAAAACACTAGGCTTGGCAAGTAAACGAGGTGTGTGGAAACCTGCTTGTGCAGGCAACTTTTAGAAACAGAGAGAGAAAGAGAGTTCAGGCTTGGTCCAAGCATGGTACAAGTTAATATAAGGCTATTATATTGAACATGTTTATTATAGCCTGAATTTAAATGCAAATAACTGGACTTGTCACTGTATGCTTAGTGGTCTTATTCAAAGGCTTATGATAAACCCCTACACTCTTTGTCAAATACTTTGTTAACACACATTTGCATATGAAGTTAAACTGACCCATTGACAACACACTGTAACATAATATGTGGCTAAGAGGGTGTAACAGGGGAGACCTGGACTGGCCATCTGACGTATGCGCGAGGCTGCAGGAAGAGGGCGGCAGTCCCCGGGAATCCACCTGTCAGTCATGGCAGTGACACAGAGAGGTGGGGAAGAGGGTGTGTGTGCTTTCCCTCTCTGAGTGGCTGGGGGCGGGCTCATGGGGATTGTCCGCCTATAAACAGATACTGTGTTGTTCCCTCAGGTCTGCCCTTTTAGATGAGTAAGCTGGTGGAGGCGTTACGGACGGAGCGGGTTGGAAGAGAGCCGCCAAACCAGCGCAAAGGAAAACACAAAGGGAAGGATATTGTGTAGCGGGGAATGAATGGGCAGACCCCAGAGTTTATATAGAGAAGTGAGGGAACACGGGTTAGTGTAGGACGGAGTCCCGGGCCGTCAAGGGAAGCGACGGTTGGGGAATCAGCTGCAAAGTACAGCACCTTTTATTTTGTAGAGTTTTGTTAACAGTGTTTATTTTTGTTGTTTTCTTTGTGCCTTCTGTTTTGCCTATGATTTAGTGCACCTGCGTAGTCTTGCGACCAGTGACCTGTCACCACCTTTACCATCGTTGGTAACAACGGTGTTGCAGTGCCACCTTGTGGCTGAAAATAAATAGTGCACCCAAGTGGTGTTTAGAAACCCAGTTTTCTGTCTCCTGTGTCAGTGATTCTCGCCCACCCTTCCACACGTGGTGTCAGAAGTGGGATTCACTGGCATTGCCCATAAAAAGCAGTGCACCCACAGAAGGAGCAGAAATGGATGCCACGCACTCGCAGCCATGATGGACCTCCTGCGCCAGACCCTCACTGCTGCGGTGCAGGGGCGGCTAGACCGCAGGTCCAGATCCCAGGTTGCAGAGGCCGACTAAAATGACAGCGGATGATCGCCCTGAAGCCTATTTAGAGGTCTTTGAGGCTATGGCGACCTCGGCCGGGTGGGACCCGCACAATGGGCTAGCTACCTCTTGCCCCAGCTGACGGGAGAAGCACAAGCAGCGGCGAGGGCGCTGTCGCCGAACGCATGGTGGATTACCCCACACTAAAAGCAGCCATCCTTAATCGTGTGGGGCCACGCCAGAGGGCTACCGGCGAAAGTTCCGGGAGACGCGTTTCACCTCGGAGGAGCATCCCGAACAATAGCCCACCGCCTGAAGGATTACGCTATGGGATGGCTGAACCCGACGTGAACACCAAAGCCAGGTTGGTGGAGATGATCGTGGTGGAGCGTTTTCTGGAGTGTTTGGCCCGGGACCTCGGCTATGGGTACAGCGGCAGGCACCTGCCACTTTGGACCGGGCGGTCGAGTTGGCGGAGCAGTACCAGGCAGCGGAGCCAACGCCAGCGAGACTGCCTGGACGGCGGGGCTACCGGACCGACCCCTCATTGGCCCAGGAGAGGGTGAAGGGACTGGGGGAAGGGGTAGACAGGGTCCTGGACGGGGGTGTCGGCGGAGTTCCCGCCCGGGACCGGGCAGGGTGGGGTGACCCACGGGCTGCTACGGTGTCGGACCGGGTCTCGCGGCCACCTTATCGCCGAGCCTCTTTGATGGCTCCGGTCTTTCCGCCTCTTGCCGAAGCTCCAGGGAGGGAAACCAGCTCACCGAGGTGTTGGACATGCAGGGAGGTGGGTCACATCGCCGGGATTGCCCTGTGATGGATTGTGACCTCGGCCGACCAGGTAAGCATGTTCAATTACCTCAGTCACTTCAGCAGACGGGTTTTGTTATTCCTGTGTCCGTGGATGGTACAAAACCCAGGCTCTCTTGGACTCAGGGTGTGGTCAGTCCCTGGTACAGGAGAGCCTAATCTCACCGGGCATAAGCAAATATTGGGACGGGTGCATATTAAGTGTATTCATGGGGATGTCCGGTCTTATCCTAAGGTTAGCATAACGGTGAAAATTGGCCAGCAGGTGACGCAGGTGCAGGTGGGGTTGTGTCCTCGATTGCCAGTACCGGTAGTTCTGGGACGGACTGTGGGCAGTTCAAGAGTTGGTTGGCTGCCCTGACGGCCCCGCCCTCCCTATTGGCTAAGAAAGAGGAAGTGATTGGAGAGATCTTTCCCTTTCGTGACCCGGAGTGGTTTTGCCATAAATTTAAACCTCGTGAAAACTAAACGGGAGCCGGGCCGCTAAGAATGAGGGCTGGCAATGGAGGGGGTCCGAGAAGTTTCAGGTGGGGGCGATTGGTGAAGAGTCTGGGGGAGGCCGCGGAGCCAGCGCAGGGGTCTGGTTCGCTGCCTCCGCCAGGACCGACCTGATCCCGAGCTGGAAGCCATGGGAGCTGATTTTTAGCTCGGTCCCGTGACTTCCGACTCGAGCAAGGGCGTGACGACGTGCTGGGCAGGCTCTTTGACCAAGCAGCTGTGGTTAATGGTCGGGTGGTCGAGCCCAGACGCGCCGCCACGCACCCTCACTTTGAAATCGCCGAGACCTTCTGTACCGTGTTGACAAATTGCCCCAGACCGGGAAGTGCGCCACCAGTTGCTGATTCCTCAACCCTTTAAGGAGGATTTGTTGCAGCTTGCTCACGCTATTCCCTTGTCTGGTCATCTGGGCAGGGATAAGACTAAAGCAAGGCTGGTGTCACGGTTCTACTGGATGGGGCTGGATGGTGACGCCAGACGCTTTTGCTAACGCTGTGGGGAGTGTCAGAAGGCTAGTCCTAGAGCCGCCCCACGAGCCCCATTGGTGCCGCTGCCCCTGGTGGAAGCTCCGCTTGAGCGTATTGGAATGGATTTGGTTGGGCCACTGGAGAGGAGTGCGGCGGGATACACACACCTATTGGTCATTCTGGATTACGCCACGCGCTATCCCGAGGCCATTCCCTTCGCTCTGCCTCGCCAAATCTGTTGCCAACGAGCTTGTGAAGGTCTTTTCCCGAGTCGGGATTCCCAAAGAAATACTAACCGACCAAGGCACCAACTTTATGTCCCGACTAATCCGCTGAACATGTAAACTTTTGGGGATTAAGACCATTAGGACCTCGGTATTTCATCCTCAGACCGACGGTCTTGTGGAGCGGTTTAATAAAACCCTTAAGAACATGTTGCGCAGATTTATTAGTAGTGATGTGCGTTACTGGGACCAGCTGATTCCTCCTCTTCTCTTTGCGATCAGAGAGGTACCCCAGGCTTCCACGGGTTTTTCGCCATTCGAGCTGCTGTATGGTCGGAGACCCCGGGTGTGCTTGATCTGGTCAGAGAGATGTGGGAGGAACAGCAGGATAATTCGACTAATACAGTCCGGTATGTGTTGGACCTGCGCAAACGCCTTGAGTCTGTAGGAAAATGGGCGCATGACAATTTGCAGCAGGCTCAGCACAGACAGGAGACACAGTACAACAGAGGAGCCCGGTTACGCACATTTCAGCCGGGGGATAAAGTACTTCTATTATTACCCAGTTCTGAGTCGAAACTTCTGGCTAAGTGGCAAGGACCTTTTGAGGTTACACGCCGGGTTGGGAGGGTGGACTATGAGATCTGCCAGCCGGAGCGACGGAGAGAGAAACACATTTATCATATAAACCTCTTGAAGCCCTGGCTGCAACCAGAGGCATTGGTAGTGGCGCAGGCAGATGACGCCACAGACCTAGGACCTGATCTTTCTGTGTTGGCGAAAACAGGGTCGGTACAGATTGCGGAAAATCTGACACCAACACAGAAATGTCAGGCTCGGGCACTGGTGACGGAATTTCCTGATGTGTTTTCTCCCGTCCCGGGCGGACTCGGTAGCCCATCATCACATTGACATTGAGCCGGGGCCAGTTCGCCAGAGGCCATACCGTATACCTGAACGCAAAAGACAGGTAATAAAAGCGGAGATTGATGAGATGCTGAGACTGGGGGTGATAGAAGAGTCCCAGAGTGACTGGAACAGTCCAATTGTTTTAGTGGATAAGCCAGACGGGTCAACTCGATTTTGCATTGACTTCAGGCGAAGTTAATGAAAAATCGAAGTTTGACGCTTATCCCATGCCCCGGTAGATGAGTTGCTGGAGCCGCCTAGGCACGGCTCACTTTATGACGACACTGGATTTAACGAAGGGGTACTGGCAGATACCCCTGACCCCAGAATCCAGAGAGAGGACGGCGTTTTCGACTCCCTTCGGTTATACCAATTTAGGACCATGCCCTTTGGGTTGCACGGAGCACCAGCCACGCTCCAGCGGATGATGGATCGTATTTTGCGGCCCCATCAGCAGTACGCCGCTGCTTACATAGATGACGTGGTTATCCACAGTGAGGATTGGCCGAGTCATCTGTGTAAGGTAGCGGCGGTGCTGCGATCCTTGCGGGAGGCTGGGCTCACTGCTAACCCAAAGAAGTGTGCCATTGGGAAGAGTGAGTCGGAGTATTTGGGGTATCGAGTAGGAGCGGCCAGATCAGACCGCTGATTGCTAAGGTGAAAGCCTTGGCTGACTGGCCGGTCCCTACGACTAAAACCCAGGTGCGCTCTTTCTTGGGACTGGCGGGCTATTATAGGAAGTTCATTCCGAAGCCGCCACGCTGGCTGCTCCCTTGACAGACCTCACCCGAAGGCTGCCCCAAATACGGTTCAGTGGACGGAGCCGTGCCAGAGGGCCTTTCTCGCTCTGGAAGCGAAGGTTGTGTAGCAAGCCAGTGCTGTGCAGTCCTGATTTTGGTAAGAGGTTCACCTTGCAGACGGATGCGCCAGAGACAGGTCTCGGGCAGTGTTGTCTCAGGAGGTGCGGGAAGTGAGCACCGGTCCTGTATATCAGCAGGAAGCTCCTTCCCCGTGAAAAGAACTACAGTACCATCGAGAAGGAGTGTCTCGCGGTAAAGTGGGCAGTCGAGTCACCCGGTACTACCTCCTGGGGCGACACTTCACCCTGGTGACAGATCATGCCCCTTAGCGTGGCTTCACCGGATGAAAAATAACAACGCCAGAATCACCCGGTGGTACTTGGCCCTGCAGCCCTATGCCTTCAGGGTTGTCCACCGAGCAGGAAAGCTGCATCAAAATGCTGATTTTTCTCTCGGGAAGGCATGGGGGTGTAGGATTTCGAATGGACCGGTGGTGCCATTCTGGGGAAGATGTGTAACAGGGGAGACCTGGACTGGCCGTCTGACGATGCGCGAGGCTGCAGGAAGAGGGCGGCAGTCCCCGGAATCCGCCTGTCAGTCATGGCAGTGACACAGAGAGGTGGGGAAGAGGGTGTGTGTGCTTTCCCTCTCTGAGTGGCTGGGGGCGGGCTCATGGGGATTGTCCGCCTATAAACAGATACTGTGTTGTTCCCTCAGGTCTGCCCTTTTTAGATGAGTAAGCTGGTGGAGGCGCTACGGACGGAGCGGGTTGGAAGAGAGCCGCCAAACCAGCGCAAAGGAAAACACAAAGGGAAGGATATTGTGTAGCGGGGAATGAATGGGCAGACCCCAGAGTTTATATAGAGAAGTGAGGGAACACGGGTTAGTGTAGGACGGAGTCCCGGGCCGTCTTGGGAAGCGACGGTTGGGGAATCAGCTGCAAAGTACAGCACCTTTTATTTTGTAGAGTTTTGTTAACAGTGTTTATTTTTGTTGTTTTCTTTGTGCCTTCTGTTTTGCCTATGATTTAGTGCACCTGCGCAGCGCCGACCAGTGACCTGTCACCACCTTTACCATCGTTGGTAACAACGGTGTTGCAGTGCCACCTTGTGGCTGAAAATAAATAGTGCACCCAAGTGGTGTTTAGAAACCCAGTTTTCTGTCTCCTGTGTCAGTGATTCTCGCCCACCCTTCGACAGAGGGACATATATTTTTTTGACCCAGGTTAATATCATTAAATAGATCTGGTGTTACATATTAAAAACATCTCTCATATATACACATATACTTGTATTGTATTTGGTAGCAAGGGCCCTGTGGACTCCAGTTCACCTCATAGATAGTGAACCATGAGCTCACATTCAGTTCATTTTGAAAACAGAGTTGACTGGATCCTTCTAAAAAATATAGTTAACTCCAAGATAGGAACTGTCAAGGCAGATTGATGATCAGATTTAATTGGGACTCCTGAGGTATTCAATGGAGGGAAAATCCTATAAAAAACAAGGTAAAACCCCAGTCAAGTATGGCGCGACTTGCTAACTACAAGTTGTGTGGTCCATGCTGTGAAAATCTCTGAAAAACTGATTGCTGTTTGGTCGTATTCACAAGTCTCTGCCTTTTGAAGACAGTTCTTATTTTTCAATATATCCTACACTACACTTCCATATACTGGAAGGTAAGCATATATTTGAATTTAATATCTCTTTTATATTGATGCATTGCTATAAGGTATAGAAATTATGTTTTAGTCTTAAGAGAGTGATATATATTGAATGTTCTAGAATTTAGCGGTGGGCATTTTTAGGTTAATGCATGCATAGCCTGAAGGCTAAATATATAATATCCATATTCGTATTACTGTATAGAAGTACTAATGCTGTTAAACCTGTAAAGAGTATGTGCGAGAAAAAAAATATTGGATGGGTGGCCGGATTATGTGTCGTTTTTAAATGCCATCTACAATGGGGGGCTCTGGTTGGCTGAGGGCTAATAACAATGCATCTGTTCATGTTTATCTGTTCAATATATCCGTTCAACTCCACCAAACAGCGGTTTACCCACTTTTTTATTTACCACTACACCACTGGGTGGAAGACTCGACTTGCTTGACTGTACATGGATATAAATCAGGCTTTACACCCAAGGTAATCAGGTCATCACCATTTGTGTAACATTAATTGAACTCCTTATGAACTATACACAGTACTGCATATTTTTCAGTTCCATTATCGTACAAAATACATGTTGCAAATACACCTAAACCTAACAAGGCTCATTACAGTACAGTAGTCCATTTGCCATTTCTCCTCTGTCCATAACGGGGAGCAGTATCATAACTAATGCCTTATTAAGCTCTCTACTGCTTCATTTACTGTGAGTGGATGACAGATTATAGAGGCCAAATTCTCCCAGATAGAAAGAATATACCCTAAATGATCCCAGCAATTTGCAGCATAGATGTGTATTCTTTGTGAATGGCCCTTTGCAGTCTATTGGTCTATTACTTACAACTTTCCCTGTCACAGAGTATGTAATGTTAATGAGGGGAAGGGACACATAAGGAGACCTTTGGTTAATTTCAATATACCAACAAAGTGTTTTAATGAACTGCACAGATAATAAGGTGCCAGTAAACCGCGATGGGCACAGTTAACCCTGTGTGAGAGCTGCCAGTCCAGGCAGGCATGTCAGCCATGAATAGATAGGTGTAGCTTTACCACTAGATGGTGCCTAACTGTTAACAAAACAGTATGCGTCAACTTGCCATCCATCCTTCTTTTGCAGTTGCCCATGCTTTTCCAATGCTCATTCAATGCTTTTATTTCATTACTTCTCTGTGCTTTACACACAGCTTCACTATGCTTTACTACACTGTGATGTGCATTTACTGTGAATGTGTTATATGTAACATGCAAAACAAGCTGAGAAACTGAGCCTTTAGCTCAGCTGCAACTCCATACTGTTTTTTCATGTCAGTTAGTTAAAGATTAATGAGTGCTAACCAAGGTTTTAAAATAGATTTCCTTTGCTTGTTATTTCCACTAGACATATACAGTATGTATATCCCTTTTATTCTCATCTGTCATTTAGAATAAGAATTTTCTCTCAAGTTTTTTTTTTTTTTTTTTTTTACATAATCTTATGTCAGCTGAGTCAGGAATATAGTCTGGAAAAGAAAATAATAACAGCAGAATAATATGGGACTTTAAAGAATGTTTTTATGCTAACAAGAGGTAAGAATGTCATTTTAAAATATGGTGGACCTTATTTTTGACTGTACTGTAAAGTAATGTCAAAAATGATATATTATTGCACTTTAGGTAATTACAACTGTTTCATATTTATTTTAAGTTTGAAGTAACGTTAATTACATATTGCATGTCCTTTATACTTAACTGAAGGGACATTTTAACACAACTTAATCATTTTCACAACCTTGTGGCAGGAACAAGCCCCTGAAGTAAGAAGACCTAGAAGAAGGAGGAGTGTATACTGCCGCTGTCTGCCTTGACCTTTGGGGAAAAGCAATCTGGTGAGGTCTCGGATGAAGTAGAGTGCACAGAAAGAAAGGGTAACCACAGCAAAAGCAGTGAAACGTCATCTACAAATCTATTTTGAAAAAGAACACGTTTTTCATTTTTCTCTCCCCTGATGTTTGCAATCATTCCAAGCTGTTCTTATTGCAAAGCCTGTGTTTTGGTGTTGTTATGGTGTTATAAGTTCAGGAGCAGTTCTTCTAGTTGCCTAATATAGATATAACATAGGTTAGATTAGCCAAAGTGTCTTTATATCAATACAGATCAAGTTTACTTTTGTTTTACTGCCAATACACGGCTATGCATTTGAGGGTGCTGGTGCTTGCCAATTTCAAGACATTTGAACTAGCCAACTGTGCATTATAGATGTCTACGGCAGGCAACTATAGTAGCACTGAAGAGTAGCTCCTGAACTCATAGTCAAAATACCTGAACACAGAAATAAATCAAAATACAAAATGTAACATGATTGTTGGACCCTACTGCTTTAATGGTGTTTAAATCCCATTAGCGCAGGGCTCTGCCTTATCCTTAAAATAAATGATTGATCTAACACTGTCTGCTATACTATCATACCTCAGCCTTCTATATTGGTGCTTGTCACAGGATGGTCATCAAAAAAAACAAGCTGTTCTGGACTCGCTTTAAGTTTAGTGCCACCTAGTGGTAATTCTCATTATTCTCCAGTAAAGCAACTACTTCCTGTGTTATGTTAGGTTATAGGAAGTGAGAACCTAGAAGTTTGGACACTTACAGTTTATACATGAGGGTAGTGTTGTGCAATGCTTGGCAACAATCCTGTGTCATCCTCACTGCATAGTTCTTAAGAGGGCAATATCTGTAAGTACGTTTATTATTTACACAGATATCATTGATATTAACATTTTATTACTGAATTAAGTCATTATTTTTGACATGTTTTTAAGATGTTTTTCATTGATGTTATTTAGCATGTAAGCTGCATCGGATAAGCAGCTAGTTAGCTAGCTAGCTATTTAGTACCAGTTATTCGGAGCTACTGCAATACTTACCTTATACTCATCTGTTTTATGTGTAGTTCATGCTGTTATTTTACTGCACTTAGGCAGCGTCATGTGAATATTACTTACATTGTTGTGAGAATGTATACTTACATGAGTACGCATTTGTGATTTGTATTTGCAGTTTCACACTTTTATTCAAGTAAAGCCTATAAAGATACACCCTATCTCTTGGAGAATCATTTGGATGAGTGTTTAGCTGACTGGATAGTTGGATAGGAGTTACATTCAGCGAGGCCAGTACAGTGAAAAAATATCTTCTGAGCAAGAGCTATCAAAACAGACGCTGGATTCTGACTACAATGTCATTTATGACACCAAGGCTAATAACGTCATCCTCAGACAAGCGCGCCTAGACAGACAATACTACACGCTCCTCCGGTCAAGTTTAGCCATTAAGATGGAAGGCGTAAACGAAGCAGCCGAAACGGAAGTACAACGGGATGGAAACTCGGTCTGTTTCCTCCAAGTCATCCCTGTTATCAGCTGCGTCAAGGACCAGTGCAGAAGTAATTAAGACGCGCGCTAGGGCTGCAGCAGCTCGAGCAAGAGCCGCTTATTCTAGAAGAGAGATTGAAATGAAAGTAGAGAAGGCTCGTCTCGAAGCAACTCTGGAAGCATTGCAGCAAGAGAAAGAAGCTGAAGCCGCAGAAGTCGAAGCAACGGTGATGGAGGCAGCAGCCGCAGAATTCGAAATGGCAGAAGAGGAAAATAAAGTCATCTTCAAACTTCCATCACAGAGCCCCCGACGTCAGTGCCAGCAATCAGGCACTTCAGGGGATCCAAGCAACACCTCACAGGTAAACACATTCCCCCATGTACCAGACAGTCTAGAAAAGGCCATGTCATCACCACCGCGTCCAGCAAACGATGCCACGCGGCACAGTTGGAGAGTGAAGTCAGAATTGCAGCGTAGCTCTCCCTACCCTAATGACCAATCGCCATACAGAGCCACCGTTCGGGGTCATTTAAGGGACAATTCAGCCACATCTGAGCTTGCCAAATATCTAGCTCGTAGCCAGCTCGAGTCTTCAGGGCTTACCAAATTTGATGATCATCCAGAGAACTACCAAGCTTGGAAGTCATCCTTTCTCAACGCCATTGAAGATTTGGAGCTGACCGCGGGAGAAGAGCTCTACTTGCTCATCAAGTGGCTTGGAAAGGAGTCGGCAGAACATGCACGAAGGATTAAGTCAGTCAACGTAAGATATCCACCTACTGGATTGAAGAAGATTTGGGAGAGGTTAGAGGAGTCTTACGGTTCACCAGAAGCTATCGAGAAAGCCCTGTTCACAAAGATAGAAAACTTCCCTAAGATATCCAATAAAGACCACCAGAGGCTTCGCGAGCTCGGAGACATGTTGCTGGAGCTAGAGACGGCGAAGCAGGATGGGTACCTACCCGGCCTAACGTATCTGGACACAGCCAGAGGAGTGAATCCCATTGTGGAGAAGTTGCCTTATAGCCTACAGGAAAAGTGGAGGACACAAGGGTCAAGGTATAAGCAGGAACGCCTCGTCGCCTTTCCACCCTTCTTCTTCTTCTCAAGTTTTGTGCGCAGCGAGGCTAAAGCACGAAATGACCCCAGCTTCGACTTCTCCTCATCCCCTACTCCCCCTGGTAAGAGAGAGCAGTTACCCAGAAGTCACAGCAATGCGCACGCGCCTGTGTCCGTCCACAAAACCAATGTATCTTCTCCACGTACACCTCCGAACACAGACAATGGAGAAAAAACAAAAGGAGATCCTGATAGACGGTGTCCAATCCACGGAAAACCTCACCCGTTGAAGAAATGCAGGGGCTTCAGAAGTATGTCGTTAGAAGATCGCAAGCGATTCCTGAAAGAGAGATCTATCTGCTACAGCTGCTGTGGTTCAACCAAACACCAAGCAAGAAACTGCGAAGTAACTGTCACGTGCTCTGAGTGCAACAGTGACAGGCACCTTGCAGCTCTACATCCTGGACCAGCTCCATGGGTTTCAAAACCTCCTCTTCCTCCCTCAGAGCATGGCGGGGAGGAAGAAGATCGATTCCTTCCAGCTGTTACATCCAAATGCACAGAGGTATGAAGAGAAGGCTTTAGTGCAAGGTCATGCACCAAGATATGCCTGGTCAATGTCTATGCTAATGGCCGCCACCAGGAACCCAGGAAGATGTATGCTATCCTGAACGATCAGAGTAACAAGTCTTTAGCACGGTCAGAGTTTTTCAACATGTTCGACATCAAGGGAACCACCGTACCATACACCCTGAAAACGTGTGCTGGGGTAGCCGAAATAGCTGGCAGAAGAGCTATTGGTTACACAGTAGAGTCTGCCGATAGGAAGATCAGCCTCTCACTCCCTACCCTAATAGAGTGCAATCAAGTCCCAAACAACAGAGCAGAGATTCCCACTCCTGAGGCTGCCTATCAACATCGTCATTTGAAAGCCATAGCTGATGAGATACCACCTTTGGACCCAGATGCAGACATTCTTCTGCTACTAGGAAGAGACATTCTGAGGGTGCACAAAGTCAGAAGGCAGTTCAATGGCCCTCTTAATGCCCCATATGCCCAGAAACTGGACTTAGGGTGGGTGATCATAGGCGACGTATGCCTTGGCAGTGCCCACAGACCTATGGAGGTAGCGCTATGAAAACCTGCGTCTTGGAGAACGGACGCCCAAGTCTTTTTAGCCCGTGTGAGAACCACATCAAAGTGAATGAGAATTTCAGTCTCCGTGGTCAGCACCAAAGCTTCTCACAAACTCCTATGCGAAGCTCATCTGCGACCACGAGTGACGAAACCCGGGACAATCAGTCTTTTGTCAAACCAAAGATGACAACAAGATTGCACCATCTATGGAAGATTTGATGTTTCTCCAGGTAATGGAAGAAGAATTCTTCAAAAATGAAACAAACAGCTGGGTTGCTCCACTGCCGTTTCGCAAACCAAGGAGATTGCTTCCTAACAACAGAGAGTATGCTGTAAGTCGATTTAAATCACTCCGTCGCACACTGGAGAAGCGACCAGAAATGAAAGATCATTTTATTGAGTTCATGCAGAAGATACTCGATAACCAGCACGCAGAGCTTGCACCTACACTTCAGGAAGGCAAAGAATGTTGGTATCTCCCTACCTTCGGAGTGTATCACCCACAGAAGCCTGGGCAAATACGTGTGGTGTTCGATTCCAGTGCACAGTTTGACGGCGTCTCCCTCAACGATGTACTGCTTACCGGGCCAGATCTTAACAACAGTCTCCTGGGAGTACTCATGAGATTTAGACAAGACCCAGTCGCCATCACTGCTGACATTCAGCAAATGTTTCACTGTTTTGTGGTGCGAGAAGACCACAGAGATGTTTTACGCCGAGGTGTGCTCTCAAAGGTGAATAGCTTGCTCGACCCTCTCGGGTTTCTAGCCCCAGTAACCATACGAGGAAGATTTCTCCTCCGAGAACTCTCTTCAGAAACAAGTGAATGGGACACTCCACTCTCTGAGAACAGACGCGAAAATTGGAAGAGGTGGCACGATTCCCTGCAGGATTTAAGGCACCTGCACATCCCACACACTTACACCACTACCTCCCCTTCCAAGGCCCACCAGGTAGAACTCTGCGTCTTCTCAGATGCTTCCGTGGAAGCTATTGCTGCAGTAGCTTACCTTAAAGTCACAGATCGAAATGGAAAGCATGAGGTTGGTTTCGTCCTTGGAAAGGCTAAACTAGCTCCACAGCCTGAGCTGACTGTACCCAGATTGGAGCTCTGCGCCGCAGTGTTAGCCATTGAGATTGCCGAACTAATTGTTGAAGAAGTAGATCTGAAACCAGACGCCATCAGATTTTACACTGACAGCAAGGTAGTTCTTGGCTATATCTACAATCAAACTAGACGATTTTACGTATATGTGAGTAATAGGATCCAACTCATCAGACAGTCCACCCAGCCGGGACAATGGAGCTATGTTCCCACAGAACTTAATCCTGCTGAGCACGGCTCACGGTCTGATCCTGCAGACCAGCTCGCCAGCACCACATGGCTAACAGGACCAGCATTGCTGTACGATTCATCAAGACAGGTCTCTGAAGAAGCTTCATTTGACCTCATCGACCCTGAGTCTGACACCGAGATCCGCTCTCAGGTGACAGCCCTTGTCACTGAAGTTTATGAGAATCAGCTGAGGTCAAAACGCTTTGAGCGTTTCTCCAACTGGAAATCTCTCATGCAAGCAATTGCCAGACTTCATCATATTGCTCACTGCTTTACTCATCCATCACCTGACAGCAACTGTGTTGGTTGGCACATCTGCAAGAAAGGCCTGTCAGAGGTCGAGCTTTCAAAGGCTAAGAACATTATTATTCAGAACGTCCAGCATGAAGTCTACCTTAAAGAATTCAAATGTATCGCCGCTCAGCGCGATCTTCCCACACAGAGTCCACTCCTGAAGCTTCATCCCATCATCGACAGCGATGGCCTGCTACATGTAGGAGGACGCATAGTACAGTCAGGTCTGGAAAAGACTGAAACAAACCCTCTCATTATCCCAAGCCACAATCACGTTGCTACCTTGCTTGTACGCTATCACCACGAAGAAGTGAAACACCAGGGCAGGCATTTTACAGAAGGTGCTATCTGAGCTAGCGGATTATGGATAATCGGAGCCAAGATGTGTATCTTGCCGGAAACTGCGAGGAAGAAGAGAAGAGCAACAAATGGCTGACTTACCTGCCGAACGTCTGCAAATGGAACCTCCCTTCTCCTATGTGGGGCTTGATGTTTTCGGGCCATGGGAAGTCACCTCAAGATGTACTAGGGGTGGCCAAGCTAATAGCAAAAGGTGGGCAGTACTTTTCACCTGCATGTGCACCAGGGCTATCCACATTGAAGTAGTGGAATCAATGAGCTCTTCGAGTTTCATAAATGCATTATGAAGATTCTTCTCCATCAGAGGTCACACCAAAAAGCTACGATCAGACTGCGGTACCAATTTCGTCGGTGCTTGTAAGGAAATGAAGCTGGATTCTCCAAGCCCGGACCAGACAAGAGTGGAGAAGTTTCTCTGCGATCAGATATGTACCTGGGTGTTCAATCCCCCACACTCATCACATATGGGTGGCACTTGGGACGGATGATTGGACGGCGCATCCTGGATTCCATGCTCCTTCAGGTCGGACGTCCTCAGCTAACGCCCGAGGTACTAATCACGCTTATGGCAGAGGTCACTGCCATAGTAAACGCAAGACCTTTAGTTCCCGTGTCGTCGGACCCTGAATCGCCTCTCATCTTGACCCCATCTATGCTTCTGACACAGAAGATTGGTGCACCACCTTCCCCACAGGTTGACTTTGTCAAAGGAGAGCTGTTCAAGAATCAGTGGAAATGGGTGCAATACCTGGCCAATACCTTCTGGGATAGATGGCGGAGTGAGTACCTCAATGCTCTGCAAGGCCGCAGGAAATGGCAGTTTAAAAGGCCCAACCTTAAGGAAGGCGACATTGTCTTGATAAAAGAAAGTCAGACAAGGAGGAACGAATGGCCAATGGGAATCATTGTGAAGACTTTCCCCAGCAAGGACGGAATGGTCAGGAAAGTGGAGGTGAAGGTTGTCAGGCAAGGGACAACAAAGACCTTCTCAAGACCCATCTCAGAAGTAGTCCTTCTCTTGTCTCCAGAAGATAACTGAGATATGTATGTTTTAGTTAATAGTGGAATTTTAGCAATTCCAGACGGGGAGTGTTCTCGACTCGCTTTAAGTTTAGTGCCACCTAGTGGTAATTCTCATTATTCTCCAGTAAAGCAACTACTTCCTGTGTTATGTTAGAATATAGGAAGTGAGAACCTAGAAGTTTGGACACTTACAGTTTATGCATGAGGCTAGTGTTGTGCAATGCTTGGCAACCATCCTGTGTCATCCTCACTGCATAGTTCTTAAGAGGGCAATATCTGTAAGTATGTTTATTATTTACACAGATATCATTGATATTAACATATTATTACTGAATTAAGTCATTATTTTTGACATGTTTTTAAGATGTTTTTCATTGATGTTATTTAGCATGTAAGCTGCATCGGATAAGCAGCTAGTTAGCTAGCTAGCTATTTAGTACCAGTTATTCGGAGCTACTGCAATACTTATACTCATCTGTTTTATGTGTAGTTCATGCTGTTATTTTACTGCACTTAGGCAGCGTCATGTGAATATTACTTACATTGTTGTGAGAATGTATACTTACATGAGTACGCATTTGTGATTTGTATTTGCAGTTTCACACTTTTATTCAAGTAAAGCATCTAAAGACACACCCTATCTCTTAAAGAATCATTTGCATGAGTGTTTAGCTGACTGGATAGTTGGATAGGAGTTACATTCAGCGAGGCCAGTACACAAGCAGATTCCCGTTTCTACTCCTCCGTGGAGATAGTTCCAGGTTTATTATTTTTAAAAAAAATGATAACAAACAAAACTGAAATTTAAACAAACATGCAATAAGGGAAATATAAACTAAATTAAACAGCCAGAGGTCTTCCGACTATCTCCTTCTTTAGGCCCCTCGTCTGGCTTCCGGATCCTTTTCCTCATGCCAGGTTTCTGGGCTCTGTGAAGAAAAGATTTCACCTCTGCTGGTATTCTTATTAATTCCCTTTTTATGCAAGTCCTACCCGTTCCCATGAACCAAGCCCGAGTGTTGCAACCAGAGCACTTTTATGTGACTTGGAACACCCCCCAATCAGCGATTGATATTTAAATTGCCTGCTGATTCTGGAGTTTTCCAGCACATTCTCCTATTGCTGCCCCCAACAAAGATGGCGACCGCTCTTTTGGGACTTCCTCCCAAAAGCCGGAACTTGCACGTCATACCCGCTCTGTTGAAAGCCTCAAGGTTGGTTCACAGCCTCCTGGTGGTTGGGAGGTTGAATTTTAGCATAAGATCGCTTTACCTCGTCACAGTGCTGTTGTCAATAGCCTGTGCTTTGGGAATATTGTGATATGCAATGGGTTTACACACAGTGCTGTATGTGTAAATAATAATAGAAAAATATTCGTAGTACCAAATTATTATTGTAATATTTTAGAATGCAAATTTAAAATAACACTAATAATAATGTATAAGTTTATCAATTATTTTCATGTTCTAGTAACATGAAAAGAGTTGATAAAAGGTCATTGCAATGCAGGCACTACTAAGTGGATATAAAACACCCCAGTACTCTATGATTAAGAGCCTATTATAAATGAAAGGTTTACACAGGCTTGAGAATCCATTTCACTTTCCCAACAGCCCTCCTTCACTCTCCCAGGTGTAGACTGCTACTGTAGAATACAAATGAAGCTTAATAAACAACTTGTCTTCTACTGCATAGTGTATTGCATTTAATAATACAAGCGGTAATGGTAGCACAAGGTCAAATACAATGGGACAGTATGAGCCATTGGTAGTCTAGTACTACAATGGTAACATTGTCATATTTTGGCATACAAGTACCAGGCTGTGAACCAATAGAAACTATGGTAATCTATTGCAATCCCATGGTACCCTAACAGTACCCGTGTGTTATCATGTCAAGCCCACACTTTTTTTTCTAAGTCGCCATTACTGGAAATTAGTGCATGTTTTTCTCTTTCTGTGTCACACAACTTGTGTTATTGTAGAACCCGGATACTGTTTTGTGAAGTGTAAGTAACATACTAGTATTAAATGTGTCACCCCAGGAACTGGCTTATTATTAAAAGAAAGTATTCTTGTTTTAAATGGAGCATTTGTCAGGTATATAGTTGAATGTATTCTGAGGTCGGTTAGCTGATTTTAGAAAGCAGGATTACATTTGGCCAGAACACAATTATACAGTAAACAACATCTCTCCGACTGGTTTAGCAGAGCAAATATCAACAGCGTAATGTTTTATGTCTTGCAGGCAAAGCTGGAATAAATCACCCCAGCTATTCAACCATGTGCTGGTCATTTTGCTTGTCTGACTGGCAAGAAAGAGACCCATTTAAACTAACTACTAAGGCTAGTTATTGCAGTCTGAAAAGTCTCACTCCATTTAAACTATCAAAATCTAGTTATTACAGTCTGAAAAGTCTCGTTCATTTACCAAAATGACCGTCCCTGGTGGACATTGAACTTCTTCTTATGTTATTGTTTGAGTTACACCTCCTGGCAATTTTAATTAAACTTGGTCATAGTTTAAATGGGCCTACACTCCTGGCCAGTTACTGTGATTGTTACAAAGATATTTCAGACATAGGATGACATGCAACAAATGCATCCCTGTACCACAGTGGTCATTTGTTTTCACTAGTATCACAATTTTATACACCAATGTACATTGGTGTAATTCAATGTGAAGAGTGCCACCAGATCAGGACCATTGAGCAATATTTATTCTAAATCTATTGTATTGCCATTGCTGGTAAATCTGTGCCTGCCTTATTATTTTGCAAAACGCTGATGTTAGAATAACAGAGTCCCACACAATTTGTAAGCAGCTGGGCTGGATATATATCCTTGTTTTAATTCACTTAATGAACAAAGCAAGCAAAAAAAGTAGGAAAATGAGCTGTGGTGCCAACAAAGCAGAAGCAGAGTGTCAAATAAGTAGGACACACACACACACACATTTTTAGATTTTTATTTTGTGTATTTACTCTCCAGCTCAGAACACATAACTATGCATAACCTAGGAAGTGAAAATATAACACACCACCTGAAAGTAAGGCATGATATTTATTTAACCTAGTATGACACTACATATTAACATGGATGTTTACTATCACATGTGCTTCATTCAAAACTACACTGTGGTCAAATGTGGTATTTACTGCACCTATGATTCAGATTTTTGCATTGAAAACAGTGCTACCCAGTAGCCAAACAGTGTAACTGTGACATGGATTTTGAAGGGAAAGTTAATATTAGTGTTATACTTGTATGTGTGTATGTATATATGTATGTACAGGGGTAAAACGTGGGGTTACAAATCGTATGTAATCTCTGACAGGCACCAATATTCTGTAACATAGACTGTTGCAAAGTACTTGTCGTCATTCGCCAGCTGGAGAGAAATTGGCATGACTTCAGCTGAAAGACTTTGATAGTGGCGGAAAATAGAAACATAGTTGACAGGTATATTTGGTATGAATGGCAAGCCCACAACCCTCTCTTAAGAGACACGTACTGTATAGTGCTATCTGCGTTGCGGTGGCCCTCACTCTGGCCCCTATGGTATTGGTACCTATCTTTCTCCAAACCAAATTAACCTCTGAGCAAAAGAAGTAGGCGTGTTTACGACACACCTCCCGCCCCTCGCAGTGCCCACGCCCAGGAAGTTGATTGACATTACTTTGCTGGGCTGCTACCTCGCTATTTGCGTTTGGTCTGTTTTGCCAGTTGATGCGGGCATGGCTGGTGCTAAACGTGTTGTTAAATACACGCAGTGATGATCATCTCTAGCAGCACACTGCCTGTACATGTTATTGGTATATAGCAGATATCTAAAGGATTTTTGTGCTGTTCTCTTGCATTTGTTTCTTTTTTTTATTTATTTTTTTTACCGTTGGTCGGGAGTGTTCAATCAAAGAAACGCGAATCAGACCAGAGAGACAGACCGTAAAGGATTTTCTTTTTTCTTCTTTTCTTCTTTATTTCAGCAGAGTGAAATAAACATGGCGAGTGATTCTCCGGCTCGCAGTCTGGATGAAATTGATCTCTCCGCTCTGAGGGTAAGTTTGGTTAAGTGACCTGTTTATTTTAACTTGCATGATTTTTCAACAACAATGAAGAAAATGGGGCTGGTGATACAGTAAAGAGCCAGAGCACCTGACTTCAAACTGATCACACACACACACACACACACACACACCGACTACAAGACATTCATGCTGTGGATTTTGTTTTTCTATATTAAAGGAATTATTATTTTGCATTTTGTTTGTCGCTGTTGCGTGCACTCTCATTGAGAAATACTCCTACAAAGCTTGTGCTAGTGAGTGTATTTGCATACGGTTTAGACTTGCTGAAATACATCAAAGAGTACAACATACACAGTGTAAAAAATTATACTGCAACAATAACCTTAATAAATTGCGTTTGTCTACCTAGCTAGAACGTTGAGGCTACGGTGACACTAATTTACCAAGTGCAGATCTTGTGTTAACAGGAATCATGTAGTAGCCTAATTATTTGCACCTCGTTTCAGCGTTATGATTTATCATATTGATTACATTATTGGTGTCAAGCAAATGATAAATAAAACGCCGTGCGAAATAATGTGCTACTCGGTTACATTGTTGCACATCTTTTATATAATGTGGCGATTAATAAGCACGATTGGAGACGCATCATTTGGAAGCGATTTAGGAAAATAAAGGAGACTTTACCAGTAACATAACAAAATGGACAATTCTCTTAGTAGCGCAGAATTGGTTTTAGAATGTTAGCCTACATTTTAATGTGAAAAGAGATAACGTTTAGTTGTAATGAAATGATGTAGTCTTAGTGCGGTCTAAAACATTTTCAATGTTATTATTGGTCCTTTTTAACCTATAGATGTTTTTCACCCGTGTGTATGTATGTATGTGTGTGTGTGTGTGTATATATATATATATATATATATATATATATATATATATATATATATAAAATTTAATTCTGTTACATAAATATTTCATTCATGGCATTTGGCTTTTTTTTAATCGCAGTAAATAAGTAAACAAATAACGCCAGCTGATACTGAATTGCCTGGTGAATGGGTCTCCATATTTGTGCTCAATTCTATTGTCTCACCATTGTGCAATTTTGCCTTCCTTAGTGTTTTAACAGTTATGATGCCGCTACTGTGTGTGCGGCTCCAGAAAGCTGTCTTTCTGCAAGCAAGGAGACTGTCTCTTATTATAGCCAAATCCTCTGGAGATCCCATTGCTGGGAAACGGTTCAGAAGTTATCATGCATTCAATATGTTTCCTGATATGATTATGTTTTAGTTACATGATTGTGTTTGGAGTTAATAATATGCATTATGCTATTTTTTGTTAAGACGGATAAACTGCATATTCTTGAGCTTACTGTACATTGGGTGTACATAATCTTATCAGTAGACAGACTACTTGCAGGTCTAGAGTTTATCGCATTCATTTTAATCTCCAATTACGGATGGTAGTTTTTATTGGAGTTTGATGGTAATTTATGTAAATGTTTTCGTGGTGCTAATATTATATGCTAATATTAATTTACTGTATACAGTATATCACTGTACATATGACCAATTTGGGTAGGCTATATTTTAAAACACAAGCAGCTACATTCCTCATTTAACGTTTATTAATCCTGGCGGCATTTCCTCCCAGAAGGCGACGTCCCTTATTAGAAAAGAAACATACTATTTTTTTTGAATGTTATGTTTTGTTTTCTATTAACATTGTATTACAAATTACCAGTTGTTTTTTTACCACATTTCAGAAGGTTAGAATTCATTAGCAGAGTGTTGTTCTAACCTCCATCCATACACCACCATGTTGTTGTATTTTATTATGTCCCAAATAAGAGTACAGTTAAAATAAGCAGTAAGTAGGATACATCTTGAGAGATGCCTGGAAATTAATTATGGACGCACTGAATAAACAATACGTTTCCGTTTTCGTTCTTCCTTATTAAGTGGGTAAAGTGTAAACGTGTACATACTTCAGTTTAGTTTCAGCAACACAGTTACACAATATTGGAAAGTGTTGCGTTTTGAGTATGCTTCTTTGTGAATTTGGCACAAACAGCAAAAAGTGTAAACAGTACAATTTAGTTTACTGCCGTTTGACACATTTAAAAACATTAATACATGTGAAAGCCTACTGATGGACATTTCATTCTCTTACCTTTTGTCTTATTTTTTTTGCTTGCACATTTGTTTATCTCTCAGCAAGCTCAAAATAGATGTACTGTACACGCTAACACCCTTTAGCATATGTGGAAAAGTACATATGAGTCATATTTAAGTAGTAGTATACAGACATTATTTTCTTTTTCAGCTGACACACATGCTTCAGGCAGCCACACATTTTCAGTCATTGGTGACTGGGTAATTTAACTTTTCAAAATACATGTATATTGGGCAATGTGATATTGATACAGATACACGTTTCCCTGCCCAGAGCTGATAAATTAAATATATAGTCTTTTTTTTTGTTTCAGTTCAGTACCTTTGTTGGGTAAGCTATTTAAAAATGTACCTCTCCACACAATGCGGTATTGTATTCTGAGGCTTGCTCGAATTGTATGTAATGCTTTATGGCATGTAGTGTATATATGTATATATATGGCATGTATATAATTGTATATATATGGCATGTATATAATTGTCCACTGACCCTTACATTTTTCAGAAGTCAGAAAACTAGTTGATGAAAGATTTCTGTAATATAGTTTAAGGTCTCCTTGCACGCTAGTTGTTGACTGTAAGACTGATAATACTCCCAGGTGTGTCATCCATAATTTTGAATTATCTTTTTCTCACATTTTTCCATAGTTTACCTGTGGAAATGATGCCTTGTTTTAATTCTCTAAAAAGTTTTAGTTGTGGAGGACACAGGCTGCCTCGTACCTTGAGAAACCTGCTTGCCTCTTGTCATTCGAGAAGGCACTGCTGTAAAAACGCTCATCTAGCTCTGTTACAGAAGGAAGCAAAACAATGTCTCAGGAAATACTAATCACTTCTGCAATTAAGCTGTTTTCACACTGAGGCCAAAAGGAAGCATTTTAAATACAAAAAAGTAACAAAAAAATGTTGATGAATGAGTTTCTTTGTGAATTTCACCAAGCCTCTTGTGACAAACCACCATTGTTTTCAGTGTGTGTGTGGTGGGGTGCAGTTACCTTATTTTAATGATACTGTGGATAAGCCTCCTCACAATGTGTTAATGATGCTAAAATGTAGGTATGCCACTGTGCCAGCAAAAACACTTGGCTGTGGCTTGTGCCCTTTCTATTTTACTGTCTGCACTGACATGGGTGTTGCAGCAGGCTAATTCACAAGTGCCTAATACCTTTCAGTCTAAAATGAGTTTGGTGGTCTCAAGCAAGCCCCTAGTTGACTTTTGTCCAGCAGGCCATAGACAATTAGAAACAATTTGCTTGAGAAAAGCACAGGGCGTTCGTCATTGAGTGGTGAAGGAAAGGACTCGCAGGTCCTGACTAGTACAATTTCCTCTCACCTTTCACTATTACGCAACAGAGTCAATGATGGTGGATCTCAATAATGTTACCATTTTTAAATATATACTCCCAGGCATGGTTAGAGGTTATATTATTTGAAATGATGGCAGTATTTAGATGCGCTGCTTTTTTTTTTTTTGCTTTTTTTTTTTAGCTCATTTAAACATATCCCAGCATGTTGTGTTCATGGATAACTAATATATATATACTGTATTTTTCTGCACTGTATCTATCTGGTTCATCACCTACCAATAAATGTATTTTTTATTCAACAAAGTCTTTGAGTCTTATCTAAATTAGTGTGCATTTCCACTTTTCTGTGATATTTTCAGGGACTTTAGCACCTGTTAATGTCCAGTTGACTTTGTTTTTTAATTAAAAAAAAATAAATAAATAACTAAAAAAATAATCAGCTTTTTTTATATATATATACTGGTTCTGAAAATCGGCAGGTTAAGACTCCAAGTATAGTTTGTGTGCAGCCTGGGAAAGAGAGAATAAGATTTGTTAGCACATCCATTACACAAAGGAGTGTTGTCTGCTGTACTGAATCCCATTATTCACAGAACTAAGTCGAAACTGAAAAGTAAATGTATTGCCTTTATCCTTGGCCACTATTTGTCTCATTTAATAGCAATTCAAATTGTTCACCAGTGCATGAGAATTAGACATAGCTAGGAACTCTTACATTTTCCTGGCTTCTCTGAGACCCCTTTATTTTTGTCAATAAATCCAGTACATCTCCTTCTTTCTTTGTAGGAAGAAGAAAGAAACAATGGCTTAACTGTTTAACTTCTCCCAGGAAGCTGTTTTTCTTAACCCGACCAAATTAAAACGACTCCCCACATTTTCAAACTGATACTAGTGTTCTGACTTACTGTTATCTACTGTGAGATTTATAGACCACAGTTAATTTTGTTACGGCATGAGACCGCTTTGTGGTTTTGATTTTGAATAACAGTTTACAGTATGGTAATTGACCTTGACCTCCAGGGGTTGCAAGAATTTTAGGTAATTTCTTTCTGTGTTGAAAAAAGATGGCCAGCTGACTGTTGGTGACACGAAGGATGCTGGAAATACAATCTCAGAAACTAGGTCACCCAGCATCTGAAAGTTTGCACGTGCTCAGATGATCAACCCCCTCAGTATTCCCACTTTGTGTACTGTACTAGGCAGTTGGTCAAACCCTGTCTCGTCTTCTTAAGCACTTCAGTATTTCTGTCACTACTGTATCAGATAAGTCCATTAAATGTAAAAATGGGACTCAATTGTAAAAAAAACTTCTTTAAGTTTATAGTAAGAAAACAAAGCAATAAAAACAGCTTTACAATTTTTAAAATCTGGATAATGTTGTAACAACTGATATGAAAAAAAGAAACTGGACAATGACAGACTGCGTGTGTGTGTGTGTGTGTGTGTGTGTGGTAACCTGCTTAGTGCCTGGGCACAGCTTGTTGTTTCTGATGTCGTTCTTACAGTAGGTGAGCAGACCAGAGGTTATGTACTGCCAGCTCCCAGATGCAGATGTTCTGCACCGACAGATGGAAGACTGCCAAGAAAATGAACCCGGTGTTGTTAAAGCTTTAGTTCATAAGATGAGAGGATTTCTTCCCCTTCGAAACTGGTGGACTTATAGAAATGCGACTGTGTACAGATAAAGGCTATCCTGCTTTCGAAAAAGGCCATTTCAAATCTCTTATAACTTAAATGTTACTGCCAAGTAGAAACCAAGGTGGTTGTCTATGTAGGTACCGTATTCATGGAGACACCTGTTTTTGAGATTTATTACCTTTAGAAGCTGAAGTGCTGTGGATTCCTGTCTTCAAGGTTTTATGTAACATTCTTAATACTTCCTCTTGTTAACGTTGTATTGCGTTTCTTTTTAAGTGTCCCACAATAATGTAAACGTTTACACTACAATATAATTCCTGAATGAGTTTAATTATGTTCTGTGCACTGAACATGGACGTTGTTGGCCGACCAGTTAGTTTACATTATCCAAGTTCTATCTAGTGGCTCATAAGCTTCCTATTGAAGCTTTCTCATCACTCTAAACTTAATAGCCATTCTCATGTTACAGCGCTACATATTGGCAGCATTAGGTGGTGATGTAAGCTCGCCAGGTCTAGATGTTAAGATGTCTAATTATGAAGTGGTAATGAGTGGTTGCCATGCAAGATCCACTACAAAGGGAGCAGGTGGAGGCAGGAGTATAATATCTCTAAAATATGTTTCATTAGACTGTGTTCTATATTGCATTTTATGAAACGTTTAACACAAGAAAGACATCCTATGTAAAAAAAAAAAAGAGAGATTTCCCCCACACACCTACAGGTTATAATTTAAAACTTCCATTGCATATGGTCACAGTAGTTTTAGACGTTCCAGGTTTTAGTATGTGTTTAATTTGATGCCTGTTGGCTTAATTAGACACACTGCAGACATTTTGTACTGTTACTGCATTTTTTTCTTTCTCTTCCATTTTACAGTAGAGCTGGCATTCCTACATAACCTCTTGCTGGTAGTTGTCTGCCAAACATGCTACACTGCTCCCCTTTATAATGCTACTGGAGCAGTATTTACAATACTGTGCGTTTTGCTTTCCCCCTTATAATGAGAATGAAAGTGATAGCGGAATGGCATTATGGGGCAAATAGGAGCCTCAACCATGCTGCCTTAGAACTGGTTCCACGGTATAAAAGGCTGCCTTTTATAAAAGGGAAGCACTGTATTTATTTCAGAGTTGCAGTATAGTGTTCCCGTAACCAAGACCACCTTTGAGGGAATATAAACAAACTGGAAAACCAACAAGGCCAATAAGCATTGATGAAGTAGAGTGCACAGAGAAGAATTTAGTGAACGACTACCAAGGAATCTTATTTCAGTATAATGTTGAACGTGATCGTGGGACGCTGCCACATTCATTCACTGTAAATATTCCTTAACCAGTAAAAGCAGCCATGAAACAATTTTCCATAGAGCCCTGTGTTCTCAGAGCGTGTATTCAGCACGATCTGTTTAAAGCCAGACATGCGCTACATTTCTAATCTGCAAACTGTCGGGTCCTGATATTTCCAGTGGGGCTTGACTGTTGAAGGAATAATATTTCTGTGTGACCTTGAATGAAAGAGACAGTTCGTTTGAGCAAATCCCTGAGCCACATAACTAATACAACTTCGCCCGCCCCCCCTTTTATAAAATGTGATCCTACTGTTGTGAGGATATGTCACCCTTACTTGTAATTGCAAGGTTAGAAATTCATTTTCTGCATCTCAATGCACGGTCTCATTTTGCACGGTTTGGTGATGGTGACATTTATACAGTAAGACACCCTGCACACAATGTATTAACTTGGAGACTAGTTTGTTTACATTAACCAGATGTAGCTCTGGGGGGATGGGGGCTTCCTCTTCCTTTGAAAGCCTGCCCTACTGTATGCCATTCTGTAAGTCAAATGAGTCACTACCATTACATTAGTAGGAGTTTCTAGAAGGCGTCTTCAATCATATCTCAGGAAGCATAAAGGAAACTAAGAAACGTGAATAGCTTTTTTTTCCAGATGGTGTTATATTGATAAGCTTTTACAGGAAACCCAAAGGGGAATTGACGATGTTTGCTATGTCTTCCTAAATACATAAAGATTGAGAACATGTTATGGTTGCATTTAATGCCAAGTTGCTCACATAGTGACATTGCAGGTAGGGCTCGGAGAACCACGTGACATATGTTCAGAGGCTAAAATAACCGTGTTTTGTATTCTTTCCTAGAAAATAAATCATAAATAACTGTCATAGGAAACCAGTTATGTGCATAACGGAGGCCTGGAATGCATTCTATTGTGTTTCTCCCCCTTCTTTAAAAGTTCATTATTATTTTAACGCAAAAGAAAAACCTTGTTTGTCCCAGCACTAATTGCAGATGATGCTGTAAAATAAACAAACTGAAATGGTTACAAGGACTGGCTTCTGATAAAGTACCCAGAAGGGTAAACGATGGAATTAAATTAAACAGAGCTTCCAATAAATTATATATTTTGTGTTAAAATTGAAAACATTACGGGACACTGAAAATACAATGTTCAAGTGTCACTGCAAGTTTAACATTTCCGAAGTTTCTGTGTGTCCAGGAATGACACGACACATGTCAGCACTGTGAGCTGACACTGTATTGTCTCAGTCCCTTACTCCAAAGCAATATGTGGTGAGCAGAGCTGGGGTCACTCACCGCAGACTGAGGCCTGCATCGGTAATGACGAATGACAGCTGCAACACTGTCAACTTGGGTTATTTTACGCAGGATGTGGGGACGTCGTGGTGTATTAACAGGCAAGCAAAAAGTCCAAGATTTGCGAGGAAATCCTTTGTGGATAGAATCCAATAATATGTTCAGTTTAGAAGCAGGCTTTCAGGGTTCCTGTGCTTGTTCACAAACATTCTCTCTCTGCAGTAGATTTTATAACGCTTATGAAACAATAGCATGAAATTTCAAGCTCTGTGGTGAACTACAAGCTTATGTAATCCAATCCCTCAGAAGATTTACAGGTGGCACTGTGTGAATTCAGTTCCCAGCGGTTATATCTGTACCGCAGATAAACCTGAAAAAGCTACACATCCATATATCTAGGGTGGCCCTTTTGTTCGGGGTATTGCTAGAAACCTCTATACAGCAGCTCCAGTACATTCTCACTGTAGTCACGGAATGTATGTTTCTAACAGACTCCCTCAGATATTGCAACGCTCTGGATCTAAACTGTCCCAGGCTGATCTATACTGTGGTTCTTGATATTCACACTAATTTGCAGCTTACTACAACTGTATGATCCTAGTATTCCCAGAAGCACTAGGTATGAGGCAATGAGACATGTTCGGATTGCTAGATTCAATTGGGTCTATGTTGATGGTTGTGTTTTATGTAATTTTATTTCATTCAGACAAGCATTTCATTATTGTATCCCTTTTAAAAATACAAACTAAGCATGAATATTTAAGATTCAATTTGTTTTTTGAAAATGCAACTAGAAGGCTTTTACAGTGTTTCATACTGTAATTGCTGTTCTAGCAAAAAAACACATTTTCTGCTGTGGAAACGCTCAGATTGTTGTTTAAAAATACAACCACCAAGGGACTGTACATTGGTGTCTGCTTGCTAAGGTGCCTCTCATTACTGGCTGACCTTATTTATTATACTTGTTGTAGAATGGCCGTTTATAAACAAACAAGCAAAACAATTTGCTGGAAATGCAAACTAACTTCTGCATTTGTGATTTATTTTAACTATAAAAGCAGATTCCAAATACAGTTACATTTCAAGTCTGAACATTACAATTCCCTGTCAAATTTTAGGTTTGAGAATACCAAAAATCAGGTTAGCATCTGCATCAATTGTATTCAGCTTTTTAAATGCAACATTCACTGTATATATAAAGGTTTAAACCAGCATTAGAAATAAGTAGAAATTAAACATCAGTTTCTTCAGGCTGATATTTCATCATTCCAGCAATTGTTTTTTGTTAAACATCAGTTGTTTGTTTAAGACCGTTCTACTGATTCATCTTCCATGATGCTGCAGTGTCTCGTACCTTGATGACTCTGTTTTAAATGGTTTTGGTCAAGCCAAGAAACAAACACACACACAGAAGCAGTCCATAATTTAGCAACACCCAGCGTATTCATTTTGGTTATGCAGGTGGTGCGGTTCACTTGACAATCATTGTGTGGTTTCTGTTAAATGGCTGTACAACACCAATTCAGTTGTGCTACCAAACCAAGTAAAAGGTTTCCTTTCCTTTAGCAGGTTTAAAACCACTGCTTTTAGAGGGAGTTGACATTTGTATGTCCTGCAGTTTGCCTCTATATTACAAAGCACATTGAGATGCTTACCTTCCACTGGTGAAAAATTGGCTGACTTTATTTAGGCAGTGTTTGCGAAGGTATAATAAACTACTATGTTTCACACACCAGACAGTACCTTATCTATTTGTATTCCAAAGCTGGCAATGAGGGGGCAATTGTCCACCTACTAAAGGATGTGGGACGTAGAGGGCAATGTGGCGGGCTTAATTTAACTTAACCCAAGTAAACACTTTTGTTTTTGTCAGAATGGCACTGTCAAATTTGAAGGGGTCATTTCTTCATTGTTAGGCTCAGAAATTAAGGGGCATTAGGGGCATGTGATATTTAGTGACGACAAGTGAAATGTGATGAATGCCATGCATTGTTCAAATAACTTGGCAGCTCCAAGGACACCCAACTGGGAGTCCCACGTCCCCCCTACCCCAGTAGACACTATGGTCTGTAGATATCATGACTGTTTGGTGGCTTAATCCTTTGGGTTCTGAGATCATAAGCAGAACACAAAGGGATGTTTCCTCTTTCAGCCATGTTGTACAGCACTTGCACTAAACTGGGAGGGCTGCATTTGTGTGGTATTGCCTAGGCCAGTGGTCCCAACTGGCCTGAAAGATCCAGGTGCCAAATTAGTTAACTGAACTGACTAAGGGTTAAGTTAAATTTAAGTAAAGTGTTTTCTTTATTTCTTGACTTACTAAAAAAAAAAAAAAGGTTTTGGAATTTTATTCTTGTTTTCCAACAAAACATAATTGCACCTGAAAGTACATAGAGCTGACATCATAATTCCATTAAATCTTACCTAATGCATTGGCAAAATCTCTGTACTTTTAAAGAATGCATGCTACAGTCTTGGAAAAATCTGGTAGTAATTTGTCACACTTTCAATTTGTAGAAACCATCTGATCCTATTGTGATTAAATGTTCTTTACCTCAAGCCTTATTTAGAATTATCACAAAGTTTCCATTTGTTATAAAGCTTTGTGTTTCCCTCCTGATATTTTCCTTAATTTATTTAATAAGAATCATTTAATTACTTTTTTATTAAGCTTGTAAACCCCAGTGTACTTGAAGAAAAAACATCCTGGTTTAAATTTGTTGCAAATGATAACCAGGAACTGCATTCAGCACAAGTTTTATCTGTATTCCTCCCTGTGAAGACAGTAGCTATAAATGGTCATTTTTATGAAGCAATTTCACCTCAGGGGAATATTTTATATTTATGTCTAGAGATCTATCCAGTCAGTACTGGTTACTTTCCCATATGATATGCTCTCCTGCCAAGAATGTAATCTGTCAAATTGTAGCTGGGAGAACACTTTTTAAAGTCGCCCTTGGCTTCAACCAGAAGAACCGGCGTTATTACCAATGTAAAAAGGGTTTTAAGTCAGCTATTTTCCACCAAACAAAATGTTTTGAGCTACAGTGCGGTTGTCTTTAGTTAGGCTTCCAAGCCAAAGGCTGGGGAAGCCTATTGTTATTGCTGTGTTTATTATTATTATTATTATTATTATTATTATTATTATTATTATTATTATTATTATTATTATTTATTATTATCATTATTATTATTATTATTATTTTTCTTCCCAAACAACATTGCAGAGTTATGAAAATGCATACGTAAGTAGATGCCTATGGCTGGACAACCAGACTGGCGTCCCCAAATGAAAATGTCACATGGTTCGACCGCCATATTGGATCTCGTGGAAATTTTGGGAATTTTTCAAAACTCTTGCTGTGAAAAACAACTTAAGGTGGAGCTATGACAATGGCAGCCGATAGTGCAGCAATGGCCAAAGCTGGCTGGCTTGGCTGTAATTGACCACTAACACTGTCACTGCTGTTAGGATCTCTGTGCATTGTTGAGCAGCTTCTTTCCTTTCGTGTACACTGGCTTACCAAGTGAACAGTGTTTACTGTAGTTTCTTACAGATACACAGTTGTCGTTTGAGGCTGGTTTACAGTTAATATACCCCCAAGTTGTGATGTCAAGAATGCTGACTTTAGAGCCTTGATAGCTTGTGAGCCTACAGAAAATGTTTCATAGTGCTTCAACAGATTTGCTTCATTCATTATTTATTTATTTATTTATTTATTTTACTTTCCACTGTATGGGGTGCTATTTATGTATCTATGTGTGTATTCCTGCACTAGTGCACTGGGGTTTGAAATCTGTCCTCCTAGATCCTTGCAGGAAGAGTGATTTTTAAACAAACAGAAAACGAAACCCCATAACAAGTGCTCTGGTATTTTCTGTTCCATACCACATCATGGATCTATTGCTGTGTTACCTGTTTGACAATGTGGGCAATAATCCTAACACTATCAGTGCACTAGAATGGTAACTGAAAAGAAATTACAGGTGTGCCATTTAAACAGTTGTAGCAGCACGTGGGGACATGTAACGCTATATTGTTCGGAACCCCGCTACTTACTCTCTAATGAATACCTTCGACTTGTCGCAATTATCCATTGGCACTGTCCATTACCTAGCAGGTACCGACTACTGTGTGGACAGAGGTCACAATAATAATAATTATGTGAGATGAGCAGTCAGGTGTTTTCCATTTTCGTGACGCTTTCAATTATAAAATTACAAATGGTTGAAAACAATTTGAATATTATTTGTGTGGACAGTTTAAGGGAAGTTCATCTATCTTTATTTGGTGAGGCCTGCTTATTTACAGTAGCACTTGTGAAAGGTGTCATGTAATGGTACTGGCTTCGCTGAGTCACCATGGGAGCTTCCCCCTCAGACAGAACACCCCATTCCATTCAGCGGAGCAGAGACTGCCTGTGCTTGACTGTGGTCAAGCTGTGGTAATCTCTCTCTTTTTTTCTTTTTTTTTCTTTTCTTTAAGCTGTCCAGCTTCTCTTGTGCTCCAGCTGCTGATGACAGCACAGGAGTCTTTCTTGCATCGACAGGTTGTGACATGTCCATTTTTTTCTACCTCAATAACATGACAAGCTGCTCCTGGTTGCCAGGGGCAAACCTGTCCACTCCCGTATTCACAGGTAGTCTCACGTATTTTCAGGCCCTTCTTCCGGACATCTCCCGGGACAGGCTTTCTCTGGCATTCTACTGTTAAACCCCCTTATGTCAGCAAACCTTTAATGTCTACAAAATTCATGGCCGGTGTTTGATACGTCTGTACATAGCAGTGTTTAGGACTGAGGGGAGTCCTGTGGCAGGCATGCATTCAGTGTACAAGGCAAGTTTACATACTTAGCCACGCACCTGCACCCTCCCCCTTCTCTACTTTGAAAAGTTGACAGGTATGCAGGGGCTGTGTAGTAAGGTAGTGCAGTCCATACTTTTGAAATATTTTAGAATATGCTGTTTGAACTGACACACCAGTTCACTTCCCTTGTGCACTACGGGTGCTCTTTGCTCTCTGTGTTCTATGCATGTGTTCTAATTTTTAAAAAACAGTTCCCGAAAGGAAACTCATTATATTATATTCAAATAACAAAACCAATAATAATAATAATAATAAAACAACACAGCTTCCATATGTTACATAATCTATGAAATGCACAGATTCCAAGACATTGTAATATTAACTCTACTGTTCAGGGACCGGTGCCACAAACGGGATTTATATATATATATATATATGTATATATAGATTGTTATTTATTTCTCAGCAGATGCCCTTTTCCAGCGACTTACAATTGTTACATAGTAATTTCTGAATGTGTGTTAATTTCAAATTGTGAAGCATTGAACTTGTTTTTGTGGTAATAGGCAATTTTGTTGGCATAGTTATTTACATACCACGGTTTTCTAATCCGGTTCCTCAAAATACTTCCAAACGTGGCTTCACCTCATTCCTTTGTTTTAGAGTTGCCATTTTATTAAAAATATATAACAAACGTCAGAAAAAATGCTTGTCCCTAACTTTGTTACCCCTGTGGACTGTACCATACCATGCCTACTACAGCATGAAGTGCACCAATGAAGCGCCAGATCGACCGAGAATAAAACCCGCCCCAGTGCCAAACTTTCTGTTGCGCCAATTAGAAAAACTACTTTGAGGCAATTGCCAAACCCCTTCATTTTTATAATATCCGCCCTTACTGTGGCAGCACAGAAGTCAGATATGCAACAGACTACTGTATATGATGATAAATAACTAAAATTAATATATTAAAAAATATACGTTTTGTGAAATGTCACGTGACCGGTTATACATCTAGCAAATTCTTCAACGTTTAACGACTACTTTAGAGTTTATATGTTTAAACGTTTAAAATTCCCATCCCTAGTATCAGTACCACCTGAGTGAAGCTATGTTTCTGCTGAAGGACTGTGCTGGCTGTAGGGGGAGGAGGAAAAGGAAGAAAAAAAATCAAGCACAAACTGAAGTATACAATTTTGAGATCCTGTTCTCTCAGTTTTGATAAACCACCAATACTGTTTAACTAGGCAGCCTACTGTATACTGTTGACCTCCTATGGATTGACACAGGAGTAGAGAGGGTTGAAGATACTGAGAGAACCAAAGTGTTGACAGGACTTGGTACACATGCAGTGCAGTGACTTCCAGAAAGGTGTCAGCACGAACAAGGAGCTGTCCACCTCTTACGCAGGGCAGCTGATTCCATGTAATACACTTGCGTATGCAGGTTAATAGATGGATGGCCCATTGAAAGGCCAGGATAATAAATTGATACCTTAAATTGTCGTAATAAGTAAGGTAATACTCTTTGCCCTGTAAAATAAGCATGTCAAATTTAAATCTGGTCGTCCTGTAGTTTGGTATTTAAAACTGCTAACTTTCAAGGAAACCAGGTATTTAACCTGGTCAGGAATGGTGATGAGTGGAAATATTTTCATATTTTTCTGCTGTTGTTGAAAGGAAATAGAAAAAGCAACAAAGCTATAATTAGAATTGCATGCAGGTTTGTGATGCCCTGTTATTTCCAAAGTAAACCTATGAAAGTATGTGTCTGTGTTTTTGTTATATTGTAGCGAACCTCAGTTCCTGCAGGCAGGGCCATCACACAGGGCAAGGCAATCCACACACAGGCGGAGGGTGGGTGCGAACCCGGGACCTCTCGCACTAAAGCATAACGCTGATACCACAGAACAGCTCTTTTGTATGGCTATACTGTGGTATTGGTGCTATGCTTTAGTGCGAGAGGCAAGTATTTTATTTTATCTTTGGTATTTGAAAAATTCTGCTGTATGTTGCTAGGTAACCGACAGCCTGTACCTTTTTTTATATATAAAAAAGCTGTGATTAATTTATTCAGAGTGCCAGTAATTTTTACAAGCTAATAAAATGTTGCTTGTTTTCCATTTGAGAATAATGTTCTTTGGTACATTAAGAATCTTGTTTTACCTTTTCACCAAATGTATCGCACTGTGTATGTATGTATGTATGTGTGTGTGTTTTAGAATGCATTTTAATTTGGAGTTCTTGTATTGTGTTGCATTGTATTGCCCTCCCTGCTCCTCCTAATACGAATTATTTTTTTCTTATTCTCAGGACCCTGCTGGCATCTTTGAATTGGTAGAGCTTGTTGGAAATGGCACATATGGACAAGTGTATAAGGTAAGAGAATAATGTTTGCCTAGTCCTAAATGGGTCTTGGAAGGGTTCTAATGAAAGAAAGAGGCTTCATAAAGCTATTTTGGGCCTATGGTTGATGTTCAGAATTTAAGCAGTTATAAAAACATCCTATTTTCTACCAAACATTAGCTGTATGCCTTTGGTACCCTTTTATTATATCTGTACATTTTTGTAGGCCTGTCGCACTTATCAAACAGTCTGCTGTGGATATACCTTGCAACCCTTTGGAAGGTAGCAGTAAGGTTTGTTTGAAAAAGTGACTTTCATCTTGACACACAGGTCTTTCAAAGAGGAAGGGGCTCTTTTTTGACGTCAAAGACTGCTGAATATTCATGACTCAAGTGCATTGAACATAACCACGGTCAAGTTCCCGTAGAATGATACACACTGTTCCCTAATGCTGGAATGGTGAGGAAAGTACACTGAGAATGGAGCTAGACTTTTTTGGATGTACTGTGATGTCTATGAGTATTACATCACATTACTAAATAAGAATCATATTAAAATGTTCCAAAATTAATTTTTCAATAGGAAACAAAACTGTATTTGTTTATTTATTTTCATTCTGATGGTGGATCCTCACTTGGCCTTGAGCAATGCATGGCAGTGTGTGTGTTGGCATGGAAACAATATGTGCTGTGCTTGAAGATTTGTTGCCCAGTCCTTATAATGTCATACCTAAACCAGAGTGTTCTGCTCATGACAGGATAGTCTGTTTGGGTTAGTATACTGAAACCAATAATTCATATATATATATATATATATATATATATATATATATATATATATATATATATATATATATATATATATATATATATATATATATATATATATATATATATATATATATAGATTAAGTATGCGACAGTAGAACACCCTCTGACTTGCAATATTATGCTGTCTCTTGTGCAATACTGTTGCAAATCTAAACTCCTTTTACAGCTGTTTGTTTTGATATGTTTTTTCATATGTCTTGGGTCAATCAATCAGTTTGAGTGCGATTGCAGCATGCTTCTTTATACATCAAGGTTAAGAATGAGAATCTCGAATACCGTCACAGCCACACTGAAATGTAACACTGGTAATAACTGGATATGGAAAAGCTCATTATTATAAGCACATTGTTTACCTAGCCACCAGGCAAGGGATGAATAAAATGTGTCCGATAGTGGGGTGGCCTTATTTCTGAAGAGCCATGTGATTTCTTGTAACAAATTTAATACAGTTATTTCATTATTTTAAAACCATTATTTGAATAGTCAGTTTATTCAACTGTTTGACACTTTATTTAACAGCTATTTTCTTGATACTATTTTTGTACCTTTTTCTTTTATTCACTCTGTTCTAATTTACTGTTTGTCAGTTTTCTAATATAATTTTGTTCACAATCCAATTTGTTTTTTTTGTTTTTGTTTGTTTTTTCTTTTAAAGGTGGTTGATAGTTTTATAGCATGTTGGTCTTATTAGAGAGGTAATGTAATAGAAAAATTATTTTAATTGAGAGTTGGCCTTTATGCTGAGAGAGCCTGAAAGCGAGTCAAAGTCCTAGGTAGTGATAGTGGCTCATTAAGCTCTCCTTGAGTGCAAATCCCAAGGGTTCTGCATTAAAAGCAAGGAATGGCCTAAGGTTAGCTCTGCACAGGAGACTACAGAGAGTGTTGTTTGTTCTACATAGCTGATGAACAATTGGTCATTTTCATAGCTAGGGGTGGTTGCCGTACAACTTTATCTAATAAGAAAGGCTTCCTTGTTTAGAGTTCAGTCCCATAGGCCAGTTAAGGTGTCTTGCTGTAATAATCTGACTTGTGGTGAATCTGTCTCCAGAGAACTGGAGTGAGTCGCAGCCACCTAATTATCAGTTTTGGTTTTTCTTGAATAACTTGGTTTATATAACAGAATGAGGTATTTTCAGTTTGTTTTTTATCAAATATAGATTTGTCCAAATTTATAAGCTCCTCAGTAACCACAACACTGACCAACATTTGAAGGATTAACAGCTTTGTACATCCCACATTTTCCACTAAAGAGGTCTGTATTTCTTTGCTACCCACAGAGTTGTCTGCAACTAACTCAATCAGATAACATCAGAAGCAATCTGCATTTCTCTCTTCTTCAACCACGTAGCTTACTACTAAGCAACACAACCTCGGTGTGCATCATAACTCTACAGTTCTACTGTATTCTTTCCATTGGTCAAACCTTAGTTTAACTGACAGTGCATCTTCATCAGGGTATAAACTGAGCTTAATTCATACAGTATGAAGCAAGGGATTGACACACTGACCCACACGTACCACATAAAGCTGTCAAGCTAGCAGATAAGTTCTTCAGAACACAAAGTATGCCAAGTCAAGAATTGCCACCTTGCAGGATTTATGAATGGACACTGATTTGGAGCACTGCTCTGTATCCCTAGCGACAGGGATATAGTGTAAACTTTTAATGATACTATAATATGTACATAAGCTTTGTGGTGTAGTGAACCTCTACATCTCCTACTTTATGTACCGGATCATTAAATAATGCCTTTGCTGTACTAGCATTCATATGCTTAGGCAATCCACGATGGGTGAGTGAGAGAGATGGAGCATGAGAGGCTAGTCTAGAGGTGGGAGCACTTGCACTGTAATGGAAATACAAGTTAGCTAAGACAACAATATTAAGAAGCCAGGTAGGAACCTTTATCTATGGTGAATCAGTCAATTCAATGCAGTATGTTTACACAATAAATGCTTTGACTCCAATAAGTAAGAAAGGGTTGTGTATAGCCGGTGAATATACTTGGTCCATACAGTTCCAGCAGCCCTTAAACCAAAGGGAAAGTTCTTCACAAAGGGATGTGTAACTGTCTGGTGTGTGCCATTTGCTTTTTCTCATTCCTTAAATGCCTACATTATAAAGCTCCTCATGGATCAGTTGAAATCACGTCTGAGGCTGCTTTCGAACTGAACGTGTGTCCTTTACATAATCGACATCTAAAACATTTTTTGACTCCATAACCCTTTTATATGGGTAAACAAGCTAAATGCTGGCTTATTCTTGTTATTTTTTCTGTAAATCTGTTTTGTTTTGCCACCCTTTACATGTGAAGTGTGCTAAAAGCAAGTGATCGAACAGCACTGGTTTAAGGGAAGAGGAGTTATTCGATATGTTTTGAAGGGTGCTTGTCACTCTTATCATAACTGTGAGAGGGTTTACCCTGTTCTGTTGCCTCTAAAATGTGAGTAAAACTTTGAAACTCGCTCTGGTAAGATCGAGACGTGGGTGTACAATTCTTTTGCCTTTGCAGGTGTATTTTAGCAGATTTGTCAATCCTGTATCCTCTGAAACCTGCACAGAAGTGCTTTAATTATACAGAGGTAGAGTGGGAGAGCACATGTTCATGGTTTGCTCATCACAAGCTGCAAATTGTGTTGCACAGGAAAATCACTCCCAATTTAAACAAGCCTGCGCAGAGCCTAATGAAATAAACCAAGCTGAGAGTAAGTGGCGGGATTCCGAAAAATGTAGTTGCTACAACTGTTTAAATGTACCTGTATTTTTTATTTTCATTAACATCCTGACAACTTCTTACACTTTTACAGTCTGTTTCAAACCTTTTTTCAAAATGGCTACTGGTGCACTGGGGTTTGAGATCTGTCTTCTAAATCACTTGAGGAAGACTGTTTTTTTTATTTATTTATTTTATTTTTATTTTTTTTATTTTTTTTAGAAAACAAGTTTTCTGGCTTGTCTTTGCCATACCACATCATAGATTGCTCTTGCTGTTACCTGTGACAATTTGGGCAATATTCCTTACACTTTCAGTGCACTAGAGCAGCCATTTTGAAATGAGAAGAAAAATTACAGGTACATTATTTAAACAGCTGTAGCAACACTTGTAGATGTGTAATGCTATATATTTTTTGTTATACGTGTAAAAAGTTGTCAGGATGTTAAAAATGAAAAGAAAAATTACACGTACATTTATTATTTAAACAGTTGTAGCAACATGTTTGGAAGTGTAATGCTATATTTTTTTGGAACCCCGCTAAGAAATGAAGAAAATAAGTGTAAATGTGTGTTTTTACAATCTGCGGCAAGCATTTTCATCAGTGCAATGCTGGGATGTGTCATTTGGAATATGCTTTTTCAGGAAAGGCATATATATATATATATATATATATATATATATATATATATATATATATATATATATATATATATATATATATATATAAAATACAAACAAAAAAATAAGTTATTTTGAAGCCACTTACTGTACTCCTTTTTAAGGGACAAAATAAGCATCCTCTTCTAGGGACTAAGGACATTTTTAAGTATATATTTGATAAAGGCATTGCATTTAAACTATTGCAAAATGCATTATCAGGAAATAAAAACTGAAAATACACAGTACATTAGTACCTGAGCCCAAATCGGTTTCTGAAATGGCAAACCTGCTCCACTTTGTGTTCTTATTAGCACAGCCACAGTAACTGGATGAGGACGCCCAGTCTCTTTGAGGCATTAGTTTGCATGTTAGACAGTAGCCCTGCAGGTGTCTGCAACAAAGCAAGTGTCTCTTTCATTAGCAAAATCAGCTATGCAGTGAGAGATTTGCACAGCAGGCACATTCTCATTTCAGGGAAATTTGTTGCGGACATCCAGCTAATTTGCTCCCTGAAATAACTCCCAAGCAAGGTTCTGTCATTTTCTTTTCTCTCTTTTGTGAATGAATACACTAGCTAGCAGCAGTGGTGTCTCGCTTGGTTTTACTGTGGAAGCAAAAAGAAGGTGTAGACTAGTCCAGGGGGAGCACTTATTATGTGATAGATAGGAGCGAATTGGTTCAATCCTTTCTCCTATCACTGAAATGGCATTTAATAAAAACAAATACATAAAAACAAAGTTTAGTAACTTTCAGGAGTAAAATGCCTGTTTATAAATACAACTAGGAGTTACAACTGGGCCGTTGGAATTCGTAACCTTGTTTTACTTCTCTGCCATTTTTGCAGCAGAAGTTTGTCCCAACTGATTTATATCTTGAGTGATTTATTCTCTGCATTAAAATATGGTCAAGAAGAGTCAACTCTCCGGTTCTCCATCTCGGTTTTGCTGCACCTGTGATTTAATCCAATGCCTAACGTTGCTGAACTGCTCAGTAGTAGTAGTACCATTGTGTGGCTGCGGATCTCTTAAACTGGGGGTATATAAGACTCCTTAAAGAAAAAAAAGAGTAAAATCAATTGGGTCAACAGTATTAGGTTGTAATATTATCACGACTCCCTTGTCTTCTGCTAAGAAGAAGTAGGCCTTAATTAGAAATATGCAGATATTTTAAAGGAAGCGCAGATGATGAAAAGTCTCTGTATTCTGCTAACTACTGTAACCTTATAACAGTATTTTTCCACTTTTCCCATGGTTGTACTATGCATTTACCATAGTTTTATCCTGGTTTGCCATATTTGTAATATGCTTTAACATACCTCTCACTCAGTGCTTTAGAGTGCTAACTGTACCTGTGCATTACCATGCTTTTACACTCAAGTGATTTAGGTGCTGCAGTGAAGACTGTTTTCAACACCTCTAGCAAGAGGACCTACACACACACAAGCACACGCACACGCACACATACACACACACACACGTGTATATATGATGCCTTGCTGGTATGTGTTGATGTATTGTACATATTAAACATACAACCCAGGTGTCCCCCATCTGCACTTCTGCTTTATTTAAGACTCACTGTTTTCAATGAATTGTTTTGTGTTTTCAATGAATTGTTTTGTGTTTTCAAAAAGTCCTCTTCTTTTCACTGAGATTCCTAAGCGATGTGCTTACAATAGACAGTGGGGCAAGTGAGGTCATTCTCTGAGCCACATACTGGAGGACAAGAAAGTATGTGTTCTCTGTTGCTGAATAGCACTGCAAATCATGTCTGCTGAGCCTAAAGCAGTAGCGGCTCCTGACTAACTGGGGAACGTTGCACTTTTCAAAAGGAACTTTGTAATTTAATAAGAAATATAATATAATATAAGCAGCACATAAGGCAAGCAACAGCATATAATAAAAACATACTTGATTGATGAATATTTTTTACAGCCTGTGGAAGATTTTTTAAATCCCACAGAAATCCACTGGGAAGATGAAGAGCCGGTTCCAATGGAGAGGAGTATTGTAAGCAAGCTCTGTTCTGTATGTAACAAGTTCAGTGTTAAGGGTTCATTCCTTAGTTTACTTTGTAAGGGTTCTTTTTGGTGTGGGTTTAGGCAGTCATTTGTTTTGTATAAAATAAGCTGACTGTAACTAGGTCTGCCCCAAAAGTCCCTTTGAGTGAGGTGGGGGGTGGGGGCAGAGAGAGCGTACTGCAGTACATGTTGTTGCTTTTGATCTGGGGTGATTTGAACAGGTAATCGTTAGTAGTATATGCATTAGCACAGAAATTGACAGTGGGAGAGAAATGTGTGAATTGGCATCCCTGCTCCAACACAACAGCTTTGTTTCTAATTTATTTTGGTTGATCTCGGCCAGTTCAGTTACATTTTAAAGCTCAACCAGATTAGACTAGCAGCTGAAATGTGCCTTTTACACAAACGTGTTCAAGAATGATTTAATTCGCTCCACAACCTGGAGTTTAATAGTATTCAAGTCTATATGCACTGGGGTCGAGTGTGTTCAAGTCCCCAACAGTGCTGGGTTAAGGAATTGACTTCATTCACTTTACTAGAAATGCAGTACCTCCTTGTGTTTGTATCAGGCTTCTTATTACAGGGACCTTGTGGTACAACCTACATCTTTTGGTATTCCATCTAGGAGGAGAAAATGAAGCATTCGCCTCCTTTTTGCATAATATTGTTCTACATTGTTGACACCTTGAAATCCAAACTGATTGATATTGTATCTTTTGTTCATAAAGAACCAATGATGAGGCAAGTACCCTGATCTTTGTCTTGTTTGAATCTTGTCTTGGTACAAGAGTTAATCGTCTTGGTAAAATGGTTTATTGGCATCCACCCTCTTTACTCCCATTTCAAGCTTGAATTGCAAAGCCATCCACTTCCCTTTTGAGCATCGTATTGTGTGTATCAAAATAGCCTCCAATCAATTCAAGATGGTGGGTTTCATGGTACAGTATGGATTTAAGAGATTTCTGGACATCCAAGCTGTAGTGTTAGGATCTTTTTAATGATCTTTTAAACAACTCATTGGCTGGAAGCAGGACTTTGAACTTTTAACTGGATTAATTATTTGTTTATTCAGCAGACGCCTTTATCCACGGCGACTTACAGAGTCTAGGGTGTGTGAACTATGCATCAGCTGCAGAGTCACTTACAATTACGTCTCACCCGAAAGACGTAGCACAAGGAGGTTAAGTGACTTGCTCAGGGTCACACAATGAGTCAGTGGCTGAGGGGGGATTTGAACCGGGGACCTCCTGGTTACAAGCCCCTTTTCTTTAACCACTGGGCCACACAGCCTCCTGGCGGAAGTCAAACTGGAGGAAGTCAAACCATGAACAAAGCCCTAGGCTACACATTTCAACAGTTATATTATGAAATAAGTGGAAGTAGTTTATTTTTACAATTGGCTTATACAATGTATGGCCCACTTTGCTTTAAACTTGGGTGTTTACATTTGGTTGGTGCTGTGGCATGTAAATCAGTGTACAGTTTCCTTCCTTAAATGAATGTGTCTAATGATGCTGTATATAAATGAATTGTCTCTTAAATAGCGCCACAGTGCATGTTTTTGTACTGTGTTTTGGCTTGCTGTTCTACAGCTAAATATAACCTCTGAATATTGGGATGTGGTATGTTTTTAGAAACTGTATCTGACCCCTGTATGCCAGTCGAATGATGTATGTGGTAAGCTGTTTTAGCCCACGTCGACCTATTTTTGCAGCAACTCGCTTTCAAGCTGATGTTCTATTTAATTTCTGGCCTTGTAGCGTCAGACATAGAATCTGACTAATACAGAAATAATACAGTTACTTAAAATGTCTCCATTTGATTCATTGCGTTTGTCAGGTGTCAGTGCTGACTCTTGACAGCTCACAGTTGTTTTTTTTTTCTTCTTAAGATGTACTTGTCAAGGGGGCATTCTTGTAACGCAAGTTATTGAGAGTATCAATGTCTGTCTTGCTGTGTCATAATGAATTTTATTTACACATACTGTACAGTAGATATCGCTCATGGTGGTCTGTTACTCCTCTGATGACCAATGTCTTGAAGCAGTCTGGCCAACTTGACTGTCTTTGCTAATGTGGCACCTGCTCGACCTCCATCAACTCATTAAAAGTGTCGCCAAATCTAGTCAGGTAAACGTTATTAGTAACATAACATACTTGTTCATTTATTAGTAGGTTACATTGCTTAAATGTATTTGGTCTTCCTCTATCGCTTTGTTCTAATTTGACTTTATAACAGTCACTTCCACCGTAGCAGCCCCAACACTTGTTTTATTTTCTGCTTGTTTAGCTGCCAAAGTGGCCACAATAGACAACAGCCATTTTTTAAATTCCTGTTTCCAGATCGACTCCCTGGGGAGAGATTAGCGTGGAAATGGCTTGTATATTGTCACTATCCTCCCTGCTATCCACACTTCAGTCAGTTGGATTTTTGGACTGAGTTTCATACACTACATTACTGCCAACATTGATAGAGGCAGGCAAATCAAAAATGAGTATTTATTCTATATTATCATACCATTTTATTTTAATATTAGTTTTCAGGGAAATCCTTACTACAGTACTAGTACAGTTATCATGGTGTTGCATTATCACTTTATTTTCGTTTTTTTATTTATCTTATTTCATGAGGTACTATAAACATGCTTTCAGTCTGTAGTTTTAATGTCATATAACTCTGACATTGGTCATAAATTTGGACTATTTGACAATCTGCATTGGAACAATCAAACTATTGCTGATTTTGGTGCTATTCAAAAAGTCCTAATAGATGTGAATGGAACGTGGTAAAAATGGAATACATGTGCTTTTGTATAGTGTTCTCTCCATACTCCTCTCCCCTAACAAGGATAAGTTGGGCTTTGTATAGCATGTGGCTGAGGGGTTGATTTGACCATTAATCATTCAATCAACACACCCCAGCCACACACTCACGTTGAGTTGGCAGGGATCGGTTTTAACATTTGCCTTTACCAGACTTTGAGCTTCCCCTTGCTTCACTTAAATTCTAAATCCTGGGACATTCTTCATTGTGTTGAAATCCCTTGACAATATAAACTTTCAACTTGGCTAGCAAAGTTGAAAAGTCATAGATCCCATTCACACTACTGTGCTGGCCCAAGGTGGCCGCCGCATATTTAGGTCTGCAACCCTGTTCACTTTTGCGCTTTAAGGCAGCTTTGCCAGTTCACACATATGTCTGAAAAGCAGGCCTAAAATGTGGAAAAATGAGTCTGCACTCTGAATTGAAGAGCTACCGGGATATACAGTAATCCTTGATTTGTAGCAGATGTTTCTTATTAATATATATCTTTTCAATGCAGCACAGTGGCATATTTAAACACAGAGACACTAAATGATTAAAAATACTAAGGACAATGTTAACTTCACACTTGTAAAATGGGGCCTAAACCCCACTGCTAAGACTTGGCTAATGTAAACCATCAGTGTTGCGTGACGTACATTAGAAGATATAATTGTGCAGATGAATTCTGTTTATCACATGTCACTGCAGAAAGCAGTTTGGGAAGACCGGGCCATTTATTCATCTTGACAACTCTGTAATGATTCCACAACGACCTGGAGTCTTTGTGACCGGGAGGCTGATAATAGCTTTGCTGTATGTGAGCTCGACTCGCTCCACTTAGCACAGGAAATTGAATACTGCAGTGGCCCCTTTCTCGGTAGAATCTTAGGCTTTCTTTCGTGTCATTTAGAATTCAACTTTTATCAGTTACTGAAGCTATTATAGCAGGATTCTGCTGATCCATTTGTTAATCAGTTGCAATTAATTGCTAGAGGTCATAAACTGTTCCACACCCATTCAGATGGTGCAAAAGCAATCATTGCCTCTTTGGCTGTAAAAAAATCACTTGGAACTAAACTGCCCTTTGGTGATGTAAATGGCAAGCTATTCTGATATTGGAGACCAGCAGAAACATGTGCTTTTAGCACTTTCCTGCCATAATAGATGCCTTCAGCTTTTAATTTTGTTTAAATGAGGAAATGGCTTTGGCTCACAGAATCTATTCAATTATAATATGTCGTTGAGACTAGTTCCTATGAATTTATAACGCATAATTGTTTTATAACACATCTATTTTACCATTTCTAAAGTACTTGAATATAGCAGATGCTCCTGCAGTCTTTTATGACTTGAAAGTAGTTTTATTGACCCCTGCAGATACAGTTTTGTCATTGGTTTGCATTTGAAACTACATGTAACCAGCAACTAGACCACAATTGGAGTGAGTACTTGCATAATACATTTGCTAGATCAGGACTTCACCGGCATCAGGCTTGTAGTCTCTTAACCAGCTGGTTGGTTTCCTGGTGTTGCCTAGCAACATGCTCAGTGTTTAAAGCAGTAGCTGCTGTTGTCCACCCTTCCAAGTACAGCAATTAGAGATTCAAGTCGATGTGCGTGGCTGTAGGAGGGATGTCTGAAACCTGACAGTAGGAAGCCAGTTCTAATAAGGCATTACGTGATGCTCGGTTTACCACATGGATTGTCCATGTTGCGATTGGAAAGCCTGCTCTGTATTCACCCAGATTCCAAGAAGTTAATTGATTACTTTCCAGCGCAACATTCAAAGCACCCCATCACCTCCTTATAATGGAACAGCTTCTCTAATAAGTGAGCAGGGTAGGAATATTGAGAATGCCCACACACTGTCACATTAATGAAGGGATGTTGTTTTGTGATGACTTGAGCAATTTCACAGCCTTTCTGGTTGTCATTGGAATCCTGGGCTAGATCATACAGCCTGAAAATTATTATTATTTATTTCTTAGCAGACGCCCTTATCCAGGGCGACTTACAATTGTTGCAATGTATCACATTATTTTTACATACAATTACATTATTTTTTTTACACATTATTTTTACATACAATTGCCCATTTATACAGTTGGGTTTTTACTGGAGCAATCTAGGTAAAGTACCTTGCTCAAGGGTACAGCATCAGTGTCCCCCACCTGGGATTGAACCCACGACCCTCCGGTCAAGAGTCCAGAGCCCTAACCACTACTCCACACTGCTGCCCTAGAATGAGTCAGCATTTGACGTAAACCCATTTTATCCAAGTAAATGCACTGTGTCACGGCTGATTTTCTTTAATGTCAGAGCACCATCCAGTTAAATGAATGCTTCGGTCCTGATCGTCAGTTTGGGGGGGATAAGGCCATGTGAAATATTGACAGGGCTAGGCATATTTGTGTTGCCACTTGTCATTGGAAGATTTTTTTTATTTTTATTTGAGTATAGTTGCCAGATAGCTCTAAATCTGTTCTTCTGCCACGTTTGTCAAGGAGGAGTGGGTGGGGGTATTAAATCTATGCAAGAACTGTCATCGCGTTAAGTCATCCATATGTTACAGTTTAGAATTTGATCATTTGCTAATTAACACATTATCAAAGGACGTTAGCTAGCTACAGTAATACCCAGATTATCTAACTCCCCTTAGCTGCTACGCAAATTCGCTGTCTACGGAAGTCTGAAAACAGTACACCGAAGGACAAAATTGCTTTTTGGATAATCCAGTAGTTCATTTCCACATCTGAGTAATGTTTGTCGACTGTCAATTATTCATGGTGGGACTATAAATGAATGTGACATTTAAAAAAGACAATCGTTATACTACCTTTACATGATACATCATAACGTAATAGAGGTATGTATCATATCGTGATACAAGACCAAAATCACTACATAACTAACCACGTGATTCTTGAATGAAAACGTGTTTTATAGATACATACTTTGTGTCATTTATTTTGTGTCTTTTTAAACACTAGTCCATCCAGTAAATGATTTGACCTTTTCATGCATCATAGAAGGTGTCCATCAGGATCATTGCCGGTATCGTGCAGCTCATTGTGTCATGACCTGGATATTGTATTGAATTGTGACATTTTAGTGTACTGCTACATCCCTAATGTAGGTTACGGTATCCTAAGTTTTTTTTTTTTTCTTCTTGCTTTTGAATAATAACGTGTTCTCAATGCAACAATTTGCCATGTGCCGTGTTTTGTTTATTTAATAAACATGCGCAACAGCACTTTAACTGCAGCTTTCTGTCTGGGTTTCTTTCCTGCCAGTAGCAACTTGGGCCATGATGCTATCCTTTTGCATGTTCATATAGTTTAAAAAAAAATAAACTATGTTTCAATCCTAAAATTCTAGGTGATGCAAAACTTTTGGCCATAGCTGCCATTTCTGACTTAAAGCCTTTGGCAGGAAATTACCTCTTGCAGCACGTGCACAAGCATGCCTATACTGTACATAACTAGTGTCATTATTTTGTGCATTTCAAAAAGCAAAAGCAGGTATGTCATACTGTATTCATCACTTGAAAGTAGTTTCAAATATCTAATGCAATTCATTGATACTACTGTATAATGTTTCATGTTCATATGCACCAACTTCCAACATTTCAGTGACAGTATAATATATTTGTAGTCCTCGTTCTGTCCTCATATCTTTTGGGTTCTGTAATCAGAAAACTGTCTCTCATGTCTTTCACATTGGACACTCATTAGATAACTTCACCCATCGGTGCGGGTTGGAGAGTTCGGCCAGCCCGCAATCCTAACTGGGGCTGACAAATGTAAAATTTGATTTGATCTCGATCTGCTACTGATGGAAACGTACCATAAGTAAAATTGGCCACAAGTTGTGTGGGTTAGTGGGCCGAGTTTTAAAAAAAAACAAACCCCGTTGGTATCGCAATGAAAATCTCTTGGTCGTGAGATGTAACTGAGATGGTTTTACCAGTGAGAGGAGGATGATGGGAAATGTAGTTCTGAGAGCTCCATGTGGGGAAATGGGAAGCCATCTTGAGGCTGTTTAAAAGTTTAAAAAAGTGGTCAAAATGTAAAAAAGCCCAACAAAACAAATTAAAACAATACACACACCTTACGTAAACAGTTGTAGCAACACATGGGAACATGTAACGCAATAAAATAAAAAGGTCCTTATGTACCCTTTAGAAATCAAAATAAGGGGCTCCCGAGTGGCGCATCCAGTAAAGGTGCTCCGCGTGGAGTGGAGAATGCATCCTATAGCCTGGAGATCTCTGGTTTGAATCCAGGCTATGTGACCAGGGGTTCCAAGGGGGCGGCGCACAATTGGCTAAGTGATGCCCGGGTAGGCAGGGCTTAGGTCTGCAGGGGAATCCATGGTTCACCGTGGACCAGCGACCCCTGTGGCCAAAAGGGCACCTGCAGTTCTGCAGTGGAGCCATCAGATCTGTGTTGTCCTCCGGCACTATATGTCTGGTTACCTCGCTGTAGAGCCGCAGTGTGAAAAATTACGGATTGGTAGCAGCACATTTCACAGGACGTGTGTTCCAGCCCCCGTTTCCCGAGTTGCCAGGGAGCTGCAGCAGTGAACCGGGATACAAATAACAATTGGGCATTCAAAATTGGGGAGAAAACCAGGGTAAAAACCATTGCAGATTTGACTAAATTAAAAAATAAAAAAAATAATAATAATCAAAATAACATAGTATGCTTTCTTTAAGAATGTGGGTGAGGGTATATTTAATAATATGATGTAACATAAACCTCGATCATCTGGATGTCCAAGTAAGAAAATATTCACAATTTGGTTATCACACCTTTTGAGTGTCAGAAATGCCTGTATACTTTTACTATTTGTCTGATCCCTAAAACCTGTAAAAGCAAAATTTGATGCATTAAGAGCAGAACTTGTAAAGAATAACAGCAATCTTTTGAGGATCCAGGAGTATCCATTGGTTCCCAAAAAATAAAATAAATACATTGCAACAAGAACAAAATGACAAGTGTGCCAGGTGTCCACCCCTGTTACAAGCATTGAAATGAACACTCCTTTGACTTAAAGTTGCGTTATTGATTCTCGTATTTATTGTGTATGATGGTGTTGGTAAACTTTTAGGTGACAAAATAGCCCAAACCTGCTGACCGTACCTTCAGTGCGACAGACCTAAATGCAATGCAAACTGACTGCTGGTAAATTCCGCGTTGTCCCTCCGAGCTCTAGGGAGCCTGCGGTTTCATTGAGTATCGTCAGCTGTGTTTGGCTTGAATCTCATCTGATAGGGTCACACTTCTGTGGCTTTATCAGCTCCTCGTGATTGAGTTTATTATTGTCTGCGATTTGCTGTGCAAACCTTTTGAACTGAATGGAAGTTGTGATTTGCAGTGTTCATTTCCTCCTGCTGTCGTTGTGCTTCGACCATAAGAGCTTGTCTCCTTGTTCTGATCTTCTTTTTTTTTCACCTCAACAGACAGGTGGCAGAGGTGTGGTAATGAAAATGGGCAGTGAGATGTATGATAATTGAAACCTAACAGTTTGAGACTGCAGCTACTGTGCATCTTCATTGGAGCAAAGCATCTGGTGCCTCTTCAATCTGAAGTGGAGTTTTTGACTATTAAAGGCATTAGCTGTGTTTAGCTTTAGAAGTCTTGTTTTTACATGTTTTACAGTGATTTCAGAGATTCCTTTAAAAAGTGTTGAAAATGAAAATAGAACATTTGTAGAGTCTTCCTTTTGTATACTTTTAAAAATATGTTATGCTTTATGACGAAAAAGCAAAACAATGAATTGTTTTCTAAAAATTTATACATTGAAGAAGTCTCCACCGGATAAGCCAATATGCATGTAATAGAGGTGTTGATTTAAAATGCAGGCCATAGTGTAGCCATAACTGATCTTTCATGCATGACAGAAGCTACAGTATATTTGTTTCTGTTCCCACCAATTTAACTTCAGTCAAATGAACACTGATGATCCTGCTTATTTTCAGTCTTCTACCCCCTGCCCCTCTACCACTGCTTCTCCTCCCTGCCTCCAGGGCCTCTCCCTGGAGAACACTGGCTGCTTGTCAGATTAGTGTTGGGCATGTCTGAATGGGTGTTTCTCTTTTCTCTATTGTGCAGCGTCTAGCCTGTAGCCAGGAAACTTTAAAAGATACAATGTTATGTTGTTTAGGTTTTACTGTACATTTGCATTTGAAAAATAACCTTTTGTAAAGTATCACACTCACAAATTACATTTTCAGAAGTTCAAATAGTCAGTTTACAATAAAGCAGTCGCACTGCATTTTAAAACTTTTGAAACTTCTTGCGCCCCATTCTTGGTGATATATTACAATGCTGTTGTGTCTACACATCTCAGCCAAGTCTTGCATTTGCTCTCTTTTACAGCCATTGTGATTGTTGGGTGACATTTCATGGTCTCCACATCTGTAACCAACAGTGTGCTACAGCTACACCATTTCAAATTTAAAAGTGCACTAAAGGCTAGTACAGTCTTGTAGTAGGGATTTCAGTCTTGCTTGGAATTCCGTGACATCTCAAGAGGACTTGACCTGCAGCCTCATCCTTTGTGATGTCAATGAACTCCTTGGTAGCTTTTTACTATCTGATTATGTACAGTAGCTTGTACTTTATTCTCTATTTAGTGCTGCAATGGCTACAATAGCACCATTCTCCTACAAAACACCAGCCATATAGATACAAATTGTAAATACTGTAGCAGATGAGATGCCCTTATGAGTCTGATGGATCATACTGTAGCATATGTGTAGTATGGATTCCAAGCCAAAACCAACAATGGAAGAGAACAAAAAACAAAGTTTTTTTTTATACAAATTGTAATCTTTGTTTACTAAATCCTTCCAGAGGTGGTTTTCTTTATTTCCTTTTTTTAACTGATATTTTCAGTCACTTGGAATGGTATTTGAGTGCTCTAATGCAAGTCTAGTGACTGCAAGTTATCAAGCTAAATGAAATGTGTACTAGGGCCAGCACTAAACAAAGCATGTCAGAACAAGTGAGGTAGCGAGGAGTCGTCAGACATTCTGAACTAAAATACCCACCAATGAAATGTTTCCTGGTTGTAGCCAGCATACTCATTTAAAACTAGCCAGTGCATTCTCATTTCAAATTAATTCCTGCAAAGTAATGTATTATAATATTATAATACATTTTTATCTGCGTAATCGAATACTGTTTTTTTTTTTTTTTTTTTATTTTCTAACTCGCATTCAATAAAACTACACTAATTCCTGCGTCTGTGAAATTTAAACAAGTTTAGTTTTGTGACACCCTACTGTTTTCACTTTAGTTGTAAGTTCTAAAAATGGTGGTTCAAATAGTATTTGATGAAAATTGAATTGTGGGGGGGTGGAGGCTGCAGGATTAGAAACAGAGCTCTGTGAAGTACCGTACCATTTCAAAGAGTCAATTAAATTCTTTAGATACATTAGTAATACTTATGCCTAATTTAAGATGTCATTGATTTTATCATTCACTTAAAATGGGTTAGTTGTGTCCCAGATTGGAGGTCGGCACACTGTTCCATTTACAGTTTTATATCTGCAATGGCACTTTGTGTTATAATAGAAGCATTATTGAAATTCAATCTTAACTTTAGTGATGCTTCTAAGCCTGTAAAGCTAAGCCTGTAACGTAATCCTTCATGAGGAATGTATTGACTACTCTTGTAGGGATTTTTATAGTACCAGACACATTGATATTTGCAGAGAGATGCAATATAATTTGTAGAACTTTTATATACCATACAAATTACACTTTTTGAACAGGCTCCTACAGTACTATTTTAAGCAAAAGCCTGATCACAAAGATACGTGTTTAGCCTAACCTTAAAAATATAATCTCTGTACTCCTGATTATACTGCGGAGAGAATTGCAGATCATAGCGAGTAAAAGTCCTTTAATCTCCAGTGGTTCGACTTTCTCAACCATTAAACGATTGCCACCCGATCGTCAGTCATAAGGCTGAAGTATGAACCAGCATTTATAATGAAGGCTCACAGAAAAGCACTCGCTGGAATGATGCACATCTTAAAATTATTCCCTGAAGGACAGAAAGGAGCTCCTCAATTACGTGGCATAATGGATAAACATGTATCAAATACATTTGAAAGTGTCACTGCTGTTCTTCATTAGAAGCCAGGACAAAATTTCAGTTGGGGATGGGATGGGGTATGCTGTAGATGCTGTTTTAACGGCAGCCTTGCTGCAGTAGTAGGCTGCCAGGGACATAGTGTCACACTGAACGCCCATTAGACGCTTGCATGATACAGTGTGGCGAGTTGAAAAACCCTTCGATTCTTTCCAAAGGTAATTGCTTTGTATGCTCTGCTGCCTTTCTGTATTAAAGCTCAATACTTCCAATGTCTTGTGAATTATTCCATCGATCTGATTTTATTATTTATTTATTTATTTATTTTTAATAGCGCTTCTCCTCCCACCCCAACCCCCTAACAAAATAAATAAATGTCAAGCATATAAAATGGTATTTTGCATTTTTTTTTCTGACCTGCAGAGGGGGGTTCACATTTATGCTCACTGGGTAATATTGGATTAGATAGAACAATAACTATATTCTAACTGAAAACCTACAATTAATGAATTTCAAAGAAAAGTATGTATGCTGTAGTATGACAACGGATCTAAATACCTGTATTGGCAACATTTGAAAGGGTAAATTGTACTGTCTATTATATCATGTCTGCTGTTCAAATCTTAGCATTTTTTATTCATTCTCTCAGTAATTTGATTTCAAGAGTCTCCCTGCCAGAGTTGCTTGTATTGTGTTGCAGAGTGGTCAGTAAATGACATTTCTGCTATGTAAGCGCAATTTCCCAGCAGTAAAAAATAAATAAATAAATAAAAATAGTAGGACTACATTTATATAATGCTCAAATTGGATTTAGTTTTTACTTAATTGCATTAGTCGAGACCAGTTAAGCTGAAAAAGGCTCTTCAGTAATACGGAAACAAGGTAATTCTTTTTTTTTGTTTTTTTGTTGCTGTGCTTACTTTATATTAAAATGTAATGGTCATAAAACTACCCTGGGTTACATAGATTATGTCTACTATATGGCTGATAACTAGAACAGAAGAGCAGCTCTCGTATTTTATTGGACGTTTCTGTGTGTCTTAACTTGAAATATTTTACATTTTGATGTATTCATTTATTTTTGGGTGTCTATACGTCTCAGTAAAAAGGAAGGTCCAGGAAGTTTCATACAGTAGGCCTACGTAAATGCTTTACCACCTTATGTGCCAAATAATATCCTGTAAGTCAACCTACAGTTTGCAGTATATCAACACATTTTTTTAATGGATTTAGCCAGTAAGCAGCATGGAAGGTGGACTGGAAGGTTACAGTTCAATTTATCTCTCAAAACGCGACTGCAGTGGTCTGTCACTTCTGTTTCATTGATTTGAGGGGAAGGTTTACAAAATTGTATGTGTGCTTCTTAAAATGCCAAAGTGGTGGGCTTTTCTGGGGGAGGGTTGGATTTTAGCACTTCAGTGAATTCAAAAAAGTGTGAAATGTGAATTCATATTTCCTGTTGGAATAGGTGAAAGATACAAGTTGTATAAGTATCTAAAGTAACAATAAATACAGTAAGGTCAAAAACATTTTCTTCCCCCACCTCACTGTCGCAGATTCTTTTGATATCACATATGGAAATACCTGGAAGTGTTTTAGGAAGAAAGTAAGCACTAAAAAGGGGCAATGTTTGATAGGTCATATCTTTCAAAGCATTCAAGATAACTTCTTAAAACTCACTATACACAACTATTCTTCTAGTCTAATAATGTGTTAACATATGACCTACTGGTGACCATGGATGGTTATGCAATAGGGTTAAATGTAGAAAATTGTAATGATGCCAGTACAAATACCATAGTGTACTTGGGAGAAATTGGGAGAGCCACTGTAGTTATTGAGGAATGGCATCCCTTCAGCACCCCAGAACTCAAAATGGATACCCACTTGTGATTTTAATATGTAATGAATCTGTTTTTGTTTAAGTATTGGGGGAGTGGTAAATTGTGTCATTCTACCAAAATATGGCACACTTTATCCTTAAAAATTACACACTTTCTGTATACTCACTAATGGTATTTTGTTGGAATAAATACATTTAGCAAGGTTTACATGCATCTCGACAGTTAATTATTGATGGAACAGCAAAGTGTTTTCTATGTAAAATATTCTCAGCTATGTACAAAATCTACAGTATTTAATACTGTGTTGTATATAGTTTGGCAAAATCGTATTTGTATCTTTTGAGGAGACTGGTTCCTATGAAAATACCAAAAGGCCATTAGGTTAGGTTTTCTGAAATAATGTCATAAAATACGAATGTGCCAGCAATGTGAGCAATCAGGACCCTAATGTTATGCGTTATCCAACCAGAAATCAATATTACTTGTCTGTACATCTTTAACTGATGTACCTATTGAGAGAGAGCCGGTCAGCCTTAACCAGTTCACAACAAGGGCCTGTGATGAACAGCAGCAGTGGCACAGCATGGGCTTCCTTGATGCCCATGATGCTGGCATATGATTATTTTATGATAGTATTTAATACTGCTCTAGAAAAACCTTTCAGCATTGCCCTAGGATCCAGTCTCCGCAAGTAATGCATACAAATCCAAGTTTGCCAAACTATATACAGTACTGTAGATCTTGTACATAATTTAGCTGTTTTGCTGTCTGTTCTACAATTATTTCCTACCCTTAGTCAGTGTGCAAAAATTGCTATTTTAAGTATAAAGTGTGCCATATTAAAGTAGGCCATTTTCTAGAAAAAAAAAGACATGCGACATTTTGTAGCACACGTGTATATACTATGCCTTTTGAGTTCAGGGGTGTTGAAGCAATGTCATTTCTGGCTTGACAATCACTTTGAGGGGCTCATAACAGTAACCATCTAGTTGAGCCATTTAATATTTTGAAATTGTGCCTAAAACACTTCCAGGTACTTCCATATGCGAAAATCTGAGATGGTGAGCTGGACATGGAATGATCCAATAGCTGGAACTGGCTACATGGTGCAAGGCTGCCAGCAGCCACACCTCAACTGACCTGCCATACAGTCCTAGACCCAAGACAATATTGCTGATTTTTTTTTTTTTTTTGGGGGGTGTGGGCTAAATATCCACTGGGTACCGAGACCAACATTTTTAATTTCACTTGCGACCTGAACTCGAACAAAACCTGAGTTCCGAGTGATGACAGCCTTCTACATTGTGTAAAAAATTGTTTCCAGTAGCATTGAGATAACTAATCCATTAAATGCCTGTAACATCACTGCTATAGAAGACATGTTATCCTACAGTATGCAGATTTTCAGTAATATTGGCTTGAACAGGCATGAATTATATTGTTAAATAATTGTCTTTCTGTCCTGCACATGATTGGATTCATAACGTTTTGTGACATAAGCAATCAGTCACACACCGTGACGGTTTTCAGTAGTGCAATCGGTCTGTTTCTTTAGATGGAGGTCTTCTATCTATAAAAACAGGTAAAACTATGACTACCTGTTCTGTTTCTGAGGGTGAGGTCATGAGAGCTGCGGTGCAATGACATCTTTCTGCTGTTAGTCACGCCTGCTGGTTATGCCATCTGACATGGGGGGGAAAAGACATTCTACGTTGGCCAAAAAAAGAAGTGTAGGACCTGTTACTATGTGATTGCTCATAGAAATGAACAGAAATAATTAATAAGCATGAACTATCCAAGTAGTTTCAGTCCTGGTATATACCAATGCAAATTTAACACCCCTGCCACCTATTGAATTAATGCTGGGACAAATATTCAAACCAATATTTTTTGACATGTATACAGTTACAAAAATCAGGTCAGATGTTTGTATTCTCTAGAAATGACAAAAATACTTTGCAGTTATTTACCGCCTCACCAGAAGTTGCGTGCCAGTTTAATAAATGGCAAATGAAAAAGAGCTATGTCTATGTATATGTATATGTGTATGTATATATATATATATATATATATATATATATATATATATATATATATATATATATATATATATATATATATATAGCTCTGGAAAAAATTAAGACCACTGCAAAATTATCAGTTTCTCTGGTTTTACTATTTATAGGTATGTGTTTGGGTAAAATGAACATTTTTGTTTTATTCTATAAACTACTGACAACATTTCTCCCAAATTCCAAATAAAAATATTGTCATTTAGAGCATTTATTTGCAGAAAATGACAACTGGTCAAAATAACAAAAAGATGCAGTGTTGTCAGACCTCGAATAATGCAAAGAAAATAAGTTCATATTCATTTTAAACAACACAATACTAATGTTTTAACTTAGGAAGAGTTCAGAAATCAATATTTGGTGGAATAACCCTGATTTTCAAGCACAGCTTTCATGCGTCTTGGCATGCTCTCCACCAGTCTTTCCCATTGATGTTGGGTGACTTTATGCCACTCCTGGCGCAAAAATTCAAGCAGCTTGGCTTTGTTTGATGGCTTGTGACCATCCATCTTCCTCTTGATCACATTCCAGAGGTTTTCAATGGGGTTCAGGTCTGGAGATTGGGCTGGCCATGACAGGGTCTTGATCTGGTGGTCCTCCATCCACACCTTGATTGACCTGGCTGTGTGGCATGGAGCATTGTCCTGCTGGAAAAACCAATCCTCAGAGTTGGGGAACATTGTCAGAGCAGAAGGAAGCAAGTTTTCTTCCAGGACAACCTTGTACTTGGCTTGATTCATGCGTCCTTCACAAAGACAAATGTGCTCGATTCCAGCCTTGCTGAAGCACCCCCAGATGAGTCCAATTTTCAGCTTTGCCCAACACCTGGTCGTCTAATGGTTAGACAGAGACCTGGAGAGGCCTACAAGCCACAGTGTTTCGCACCCACTGTGAAATGTGGTGGAGGATCGGTGATGATCTGGGGGTGCTTCAGCAAGGCTGGAATCGGGCAGCTTTGGCATGAATCAAGCCAAGTACAAGGTTGTCCTGGAAGAAAACTTGCTTCCTTCTGCTCTGACAATGTTCCCCAACTCTGAGGATTGGTTTTTCCAGCAGGACAATGTTCCATGCCACACAGCCAGGTCAATCAAGGTGTGGATGGAGGACCACCAGATCAAGACCCTGTCATGGCCAGCCCAATCTCCAGACCTGAACCCCATTGAAAACCTCTGGAATGTGATCAAGAGGAAGATGGATGGTCACAAGCCATCAAACAAAGCCGAGCTGCTTGAATTTTTGCGCCAGGAGTGGCATAAAGTCACCCAACATCAATGTGAAAGACTGGTGGAGAGCATGACAAGACGCATGAAAGCTGTGCTTGAAAATCAGGGTTATTCCACCAAATATTGATTTCTGAACTCTTCCTAAGTTAAAACATTAGTATTGTGTTGTTTAAAAATGAATATGAACTTATTTTCTTTGCATTATTCGAGGTCTGACAACACTGCATCTTTTTTGTTATTTTGACCAGTTGTCATTTTCTGCAAATAAATGCTCTAAATGACAATATTTTTATTTGGAATTTGGGAGAAATGTTGTCAGTAGTTTATAGAATAAAACAAAAATGTTCATTTTACCCAAACACATACCTATAAATAGTAAAACCAGAGAAACTGATAATTTTGCAGTGGTCTCTTAATTTTTTCCAGAGCTGTATAATGAACACCAGGATCAACACAGCAGCTCGAGTCTCTATTTGTGAAAAGTTTTAGACAGAAAAAAATAAACAAACCAGATTATGCGCGCGGACACAATGATCTCTATGGAAGACCATCTTTGTCAGAAACAGCATTGTGCTGCTTTAGAGCGAGTCAGAATCTCACGGGACAGAAAAAAAGGCAAGCACGTTATTCTGAAATGCCTCGCTTAAGCAGTGCCCAACTTGCTGGAAATGTTGTGTAGTGATTTTTATTAGATTGCATATATTATATATTTTTTTTTGTTGGACTTTCTGTTATGTGGAATAGTTTTTTTTTTCATTTTACAATGCCATTTCCCTTTCTTTGTTTGATTTTAAGTGTAAAAGTAACATTTCAGTTTACGTTAGCATGTTCAGCTACAAAAAGGCACAAGTAAACCTCATGTTATTACTTTTTGAAAACGTGGCCACTGTTTACTGTGAAGAAATGGCAATGGCAAAGAATGGAAAAAAGTACAAAATAAATAATGTGACGTCGATTTTATGTACTATTTATTTCGGGAATAAACAAAACAACGTTTAACTTGAACTGCTATTTGGCATCCTTTGTTTTGCAGTTAATTCACTGGGGTAAAGTAACGCCTGCACCAATGTATTATTTACTCCTGGGATATTTTTCTATTTTAACGTTTTTAGATATTGTAACGTCTTGCTGTAAAATAAGCACACACACAGAGGGGCATTCCCCCCATGCCCCTGCTGCTATGCTGTCTCTGCCTGCGTTCTGAGCAATGTAATGGCTTTTATTACTTTTTGAAAACAAACAAATAAATTGAGCGAATATCCGAACATGAAAAGCCTGTGTTCGTCCCAGCACTAATATTAGTAGCTGGTAAATTGTTGAGTGTTGCTGATGCAGCACTTTCAACACCTCATTTCACAAAAAGGTGTTGAACTAGAGTCCTGCAAATCGACAGTAGCCGCCACACTTTGACGAAAAGTAAAAGCTTGTAAGGAGTGAAACTGACAAATAGGTGTTGATTCACAGCCCCCTGGAAATCATGCTGAAGTAATTGCAGTTAAAAGCGCCAATCTGGATTTGACTGTTCCAATACTTCGCAGTGTGAAACGTGCAAGATTTAGAATAGCGGTGCATTGAGAACACTGTTATTCAAAAGCAAGAAGCAAAGACTCTTCAAAAAAGCCTTCAAATACAACATTAAAGTGCATTAATGTTATAACAATGAATTCTCTTGTTAAAAAGAAAGGACATCTGTTTTTATTTTTCTTTACATTATAATATTTCTCATCATGAAACAAATACAAACCGAAGTCTAGCAATGCACAAGGAGTTTTTTTTAAAGTTTTCAGTCTCACCAAGAAATTAACTATTGGATGCAGCTCCCGTACCCTTTAATTATTAAAAGAAGTGTTTTTGTGTTGTCTCCTCCTGTGGTGCTATTGACAGTTTAATTGCATCAGTCGCAATGTGATGTTCTCTCACCAGCACAAGACTAAGTCTTAAATAGCTTTTCTGTGCACAGTGATTGTCTGATGAGCTTAGAGGTGACTTATGTGACAGCACACTCTTTCAGAACCTTGGGGAGAAAACAGATTTGTGCTGTGTACAGGTGAGGTGCCTCCTGATATTGATTTGTAATGTATTGGAGGGGTGGGAAAAATGTGACTTGTGTATCGATGAATTGTGATACTTTCTTTATATGAAATATCGTATTGTAATAGAGGTATGTTTCGTTTATTTGTGATACAAGACCAAAAGAACATCAAAACTCACTATAGTCATCAAGTGGTTCTTGAATGAAGAATGCTTGTTTTATAGTGGATATGAATACATTTTTTCCCTATCTGAATAAAAAACTTTACAGTAAAGGTTTTTTTTTTTTTCTCTCAGCCAGCATTTCCCAGAATGTCCATTATTTTCAGTCCAGAATTCTTTTCTAATTACAGACTACTGTAATTGCCCTTCGCTTTTTGTCTATAGTCTATAATAGTTTATCCACCTTTAATCAGGGCTTGAATTTCATTTTTGCGTGCTGGGGGGATTTCTCCCCTATGCTGCAGCCAATTGGGGGGGGGATTCCAAAATTAGGGGGGAATGGCAAAAGAAACGGTACTTTTGCATATAAAAAACTATATATTTTACTGCATCATCATTCACACTGGTGTTGCTTTAAAATAAGCTGCTTTCAGGAGACCTAACAGCTGTTCATCATGGACACAAAGCACTCTCCATTGCTTTTGCCATTGCCCAATGTGAAGGTTTTGCATGCAGCAGAAGAAAATGGTGCTTTTCTTCTTAACCAGCGCTTCATTTGGTAGAGATGAGAATATATGTAAAAAAACCAAAACAAAACCGTTTTTCCAAACCTAAGCTGTGAACTGTCACATGATGAGAGAGTTAACTTCAGGCGATCGTAGTTCCGGCTAGGAGTACCTCATACACACACTGAATACGTCTTTGGAAAGCCCTGAGTCTGTACTTTTACACCAGGTAGGTGGCTTTTACGGTGCTTGAGTAATATGTGCATAACCTTCCATATATGAGAGAGTTCACACAACTTTTATAAAATGTATACAAATTTAAAATAAAGAATCATGACCGATGGGGATATACATATTTGAGTAAGTGTGAACCAGTGCATAATAAAGTATGTATATTTGCATGGATTTCTGTTGATTTTGTAGTTCTCAGAATGATATCCTGTACATGATTAGTTGATTTAATGTAATGAGTGCTGTATTGCAAACTAGAATTTTCTGCTGCCAAGGCGTGATTCTATTTGTGCATGTTTTCTTTCAAACATGAATAGAATTGTGTGGCCGGGAGCATTGTTTTCAGCTGAATAACTAATGGAGACGTCGGTTGGGACTGCGCAGCAAGTGGGTCAGAAGAATGAACCCTGGATAGCTAAGGGGTATCGAGCTTCACAGTGGTTTGCAGTACAGCAAGCAACATTACTGTTTTAATAATAATACTAAGAGCTCTCTTTCAGAGGTTTTTTTTAAATCTGTTTTGCTGTAACTGGAGGTCAGGGGGTTGTTCTTTGCAAAGAAGGGATGCTCATCTTCCTTTAGGTACTGTTCACACTCTACTTGGAATATTTTAATATGTGCGTGACTGCATGTCTGTTTCAGGCAGGGTTTGGGATATTATTTGCAGCTCAACAGCAGTTTAAACTGCAGCCATCAACTTTGTGATCTTATAAATGCTGAATGCTGGCTGGTGTGTGTGTGTGTGTGGAGTGGGGTGGGGTGGGGTGGGGATCTCTTGTCAAACTGTAATTGGGAATTGGGAGGTGTATGGATGTATTCTTCCAATGAATATAGTTTCAGAGTAACCCATTTTTGTGCTGATATCCAAAGGAAAGATACTTTTCCCTAAAAAAATAATCGCAGGCAGAGCAAGTAACTTCAGAATGTCCTTTCTTTTTTTTCTCTTCCTGTTTTCTGTAATGAGATCCTTTTTCTGTAAATAAATAAGCCTTTACCTGGCCTTTCTGACTCTGAAGCAGTCTCTCTCTCAATAATTTTACTGGAATGAGGAAGGTTTTATAGTTCCGTAATAGTTATTCTGGAACAAATATTGAATCCATCTACAGAAAAAAAACAATCTACTACATTTGATAGAAATAAATGAGGAACAGCTGGGTTGATTAATTAAAAAGTCTTTCACTATTCCTGAGAACACAATCTATTTATCTTGTGACTAAGTCTCATACTTACATCGACCAGAGCAAAATAGCGCTAATCCACTCTTCTGTCAGTCACGTACACTGACTGCCATATTCCATATTCCAGCACACTCATTGGGTTTGGTCATTTAATTAACGCTTATGGCCTGTTTAGCTGTCCCTGCAGCATCGTGTAATCTGCGCCTTGATTTAACCAGCTTCATTTTAATGGGGTTGTTTACGTAGGCCAAAATGTGGGGGTCCAGCTTGACTTTCTATTACAGATTTCTTCAAAAAGGCGCACTTAATAATCGGGAGACAAATTGGCATTTGTCACTGGTTACCAGTGGTTGGATATGATTTTGAATAAGCATATTTACTCCCATTCCTCCAGATATCTAGATAAAAGATTTATGTACTGTAGGAGAGGTATATAGGCTACAGTGAGAAGTAGATCTGGTCATACAACTGAAAGAAAACGGACACTGGGGTCTATTAAACTGATCTTAAGGATATGAATTCTGTAGTGAAGTGTCAAATGACAAAATGTGTAATTTAAATGCGGGGGGTGTTTAGATTAATTAAATAGACCCTGCTGTCTGACATGTTGTTTTTTGTTCATACCAGGATGATAAATGTAGTGCTACATACAGTAGTAAACCAGTTAATTTTTTTCAAAAAAACACCTAGAAAAATGTAATATTAGACAGCAGGTTCATTTAAATTTGCATGAAGGTCAGCTGTAGCGAAGGTCAAATTTCCCTCTGGTTTGATATTATTAATCTTCTCCTGAGTCGTCCTGAGAAGTCATTTGCTGAGTGTCATAAACCTTTTCCTGGATTTAGAAAGTCTCCTGTAGTTTTTCAATATGTTGACACAACATTTGCTGATAAGGTAAGAATAGGCTTATTTGTAATGGTTAGAGAGATGCACATGTATTGTAAAAAATATAGGCCTACATACAGTATATGTTTTTGCTGGTGATTTTATCTCATGGGATCTCATGTAATGCCAGGTATGTTGTCTGTATACACAATCTTACTACATAGTTTTGTAGAAGAGTACTGCTTATCCAGTTGCAAAGAAAATTGGTTAGGAAATTTTATCTCAAGTGTCAAAACTTCAATATCTCTCCTTCCCCATCCCTGTGTGTGAATAGTTGGCGTCATTTTTGTGGAGAATTGCTTTCAATTCCGACCGAAGGTGTGATGCTGTGCCTCTCATCTTACAGGGCCCTTGTAAAATATAATGTGTGTGTGTTTTTGCTGTATCTGACGGATGGAAGCTGGTGAAAAGAACCAGTTTGGCACTGTTTAACAAGTTCCATCAATCTTACTGTACGGTTCCCTATTTTTTTTTATTTTTTATTATTTTGACATCCAAGTATTACAGATTACAGGGAGGATAATGTTTTTGATATAGGGTCCCCTTCAACAGTCACTTTTTTTCAGGTAAGCACAGCATCTGAGTTCACCTGATAAAAGGCAACCCTCTGAAACACTTGCTTTAGGACCTTTTAATGACCTTTTCATTTTGATTTAACAAGGGGTCATTATAGGGACTTAAATGAAGTACAAACTTCATTGTCTGTGTAATGTTCTGTATTGTACGTATTATCTAAACCCCAAACTATGATATGTATGTATGTATGTTTGTTTGTTTGTTTGTTTGTGTTTAAACCCATTTTATTAATGGATCGAAAGGAGAGAGCTGTGTTCTGTATTACAGTGTAGTTTTATTCATGGCGTCACAAAGCCCAGGTACCTGTTCCATTCAGCCTGTCAAGTGGTAGCACGACTAGCCTGGGCAAGGGATTATCTATATAAGTTACCAATTTACAACAAAAAATAATTAATAATGAAAGTAAAATAGTTTTGCTGCTGAGGGTCTTTCATCCAATCAGAGTGCACGTTACACCTTCTGTTCTCCACGACACATCTCAGAAAAAAATGTGTTCATGACATCAACTGTGCCACTAACGTTTTACCGTGCTGCATTCTCCAAATCAGCATGCTTGACGTCACCTGCTTTAAAAAATCATAATGTACAAAAGATTGATCCTTTTTAAAAGCCAGTTAATGACTGGCTGGAAGATGTGCTTTTATCGAGTCGGAGGCAATGCCAAGGGCAATATTTGTGCCATCTGTCATTAATTTGCCTGAACAAAACTTCTCTGCTGTTCAATAGCATTACTTCGTATATCCATGAAATATACTTGAAACTCGAGAAAATACTCTTCATGGTCTGAAGCTAATACATCAGGTGACCCATGATGGTGGATTGGACAATCGTAACAACAGTGAACAAATCTTTCAATTAGGAATAAGCACACAACGGTTTGATAGCCATCATAAACTTCAATCTTCTGACCCTGTGCTCACATTGTGAACATTGTGCTCAAAGGCACGTCCAGTTGTATTGATGGTTAAATTGTTGTGCATTACAAATGTCATTTAAAAGCACAGTAGGCTACTGCGTGTCCAGTTGGGATTGGATTGGCGCTCACAAGTGTGTTGCCTTAAAGTATACCGTATGTGACCTGAACCTCCTCTTAATCTTTTAAGCAGCTGGGATTCATAGTAGTATGGAATACTGCTGTGTTTAAGCCAGATTTATTTTATTTGATGGAGTCCGATTGGATATTTTGAATATTCTTCCATTTTTATTTAGCTGAAAAACGATTGTCCACACATCATTAACGCCCGGACAGTATATATTATATTGGATTGTTGATGCAGACGAATCCAGGTGAAAAATATAATTTAAAATGAATGTTTTGGAACTTGCATGGATTGAAAATGACTGTAAAAGCATACATTGTCGTAACTTTTTAAACTAACTAGTTTTTATTGTAAAGACACTTTAAGCATTTGTAATTAATTTAAACTTTTACGGTCATAATAGTTAAAAATTCAGCTGGAGGAATTATGTATGAAAGCAGGTTTTGAACAGCTAATACACTTTTTTTTTTTTTTAATTATGGCCTTTTATAAATGCTGAAGAGGAGAAATCTTTCAGGGCCCTGTTTTAATTATACAAGGAAAATAAATGCTAATGCCTCAGAATATTTACAGTGCTTATGTTTTGTGGTTCATAGATATGCCAGGGAGAAATATTCCAAGTGGCAACAGGAAAGAGGTATTGCCATAGGTGGGGGCACTCTTGCCCCATATGATGTAAGGTACCATCCTCTTCAACTTGGTTAGCTATTGCTCCTACGCCTGCCAAATTTCTTAAACAACACATTGTGCGTTATTGAATCATCATATTTACTTTCCATGGTGCAGTATATCGTAACATAATAGAATTGGGTATCGTTATGCATGACCAAAAGCATTACATATTGTAGCTACATGTAGTCTACCAAATGGTTCTTGTAGGACGCATACATGTGATTTTATAGTTGGGATGAATACACGATCTGCCTGTCTCATTCCTTTTGATTTTTTTTACCCTTTACACAAAGTAAACCATCATTAACATATAGGTTATCTCCATGTTGTGATATGTAAAGAAGAATGTCATGATCATAGTGTATTCTAACACCCCGATTTTGTGAACTGGTCAAGTGCACTCGTTTTGAATCTTTTAAAATATGTCTGGCCAGCAGAAACACACCCAAGTAAACCTTTTGGATTTTCTATTTGTGTTTTTATGAAAAAAAAAATTGCTTTTTCGGTGTTCTGATTCCTGGTGACCCCAATTATGTCTGCTGTCAACCATGTTTCACAACATTTGAACCCACTTATTACACTGTAGCTTATCAAAGGTTGTCATTCAGCAGAACATCATTATGAAAAAGGTTACTATTTGGATGGAGCCTGTGTTGTGTATGAAAATACCCTGGCCCTTTTACAGTAAAAATGTTGCTCTGTGATGTTACTGGGATATGACATATGGTATGCCAGCCTTCAATAGTTTCTACAAAACCATAATTTAAGGACCTTTTGTTTTGTTTCTTTTGTGAGATACAAACAACAAGATGAAGCACTGTACTTAGCTTGTAGGTGCTGTAGGGTAGTATTTATAGCACTGCTGGGCCAAATAGTATGATAGTATGCCAGTTATGGCTTTTAAAAAATATAATCATAAGCAAATTATGATTGTCAGGTTACAAGTAGAATGCTGTGTCTTTCTTGTTTGCATCTCACAAAAGAAACAAAGAGAAAAATCCAAGGTATTTTAAATGTTGATGGTTTTTACAGATTAAAATCAATTGAGGTTTTCCATTCCAACTAATCTTCCCTCCCGTCTTGTTTTCATCAAAGCTTTCTTTATGTAGCAAGGGAGTTCCATTGAGATGACTCGCTCTTATGAACAAGGACATATTTTTACTCAATGCGATACCTGGGGCGAAACTATGAGGAATGTGTCATGCTGGTGGTGGAGGTCTGCATCTACTGTACTGCACTGCACATGTTTGTGTGTATGTATGTATGTATTTTATATACACACACACACACACACATTTCCAGTTGTGATGAAACTCAAACATATATATTTTTAATAGATCATAAATTGGTGGTACTATATGCTGTGGAGTATGCTCTGCCACACATACACTTTTACCTATACTGTATTTAGAGAACTGCTTGTCCAATTATGGTTAAAAGAACATTCTTTTGCACAAGTATCAAAGTCTATGGAGGCACCATGTCAGTCTCTGTATATCAGAATATGTTTTAGATATACAGTATCTAGAGAAGCAGTTATTCAGTTGTGATGAACCTTTATGTGGTTATGCTTTTAGCACAAGCTATGGGTGTAAGTCTGGGAGTACTGTATATGAATCCATCTGCATTTAGTCAAACATTATGTTACCAATTTTACAGCCGTGGCAGAAAATGCATGTCGCTGACATGACAAACCGCTGTATACATTTGTGCTGATTGCTGCTCCCCACAGGAGAAGCAGTGCTTTGTGGAGAGCACCCATTGGCAAAATTCAAGTAGCTGTTTCTTTTAATTGGTTCAATGGGAATGGTGAATTAGTCCAATCAACACTACCAACCCTCACCTGGGTGTCTTCACCTGCTTGTTGTGAAGAGCTCAGTCCAAGTGATGTCGGTCCAATAAGAGTTCTGTTAGCTGTCCCTCAGTGAAAGATGGCGACTCAGGCCTCATAGTTAATAGCCTCACATTCACTCTGCTAGCCATTTTTCACAACAGCATGCTGTGTGTTTGACTGATGAAATGAGGCTAAGCTTCTACTCAGTGGACTTTGAACTATTCTTTAGGGACCCACTTCCCTTTATGTGATTTGACAGCCATAGTACACAGCAAAAATCTGGTATGAACTATTGCTGCAACACTTTCCGCAAGGCATAGTCTGTTGTAGTGTAATGTGTGCTCATTTCTCAGGTAAATGCAGGATACAGAAGCATGCCACTGTCGTTCTTGTTGCATTTCATACAAATCGTTTGGACACGCTCCATAATTTGTCAACTGTGAGGTCAATTTTGTTTAATCTCCACTTTGGAAACGTCATTTTATTGCAGCCCCAGGAATTGTGCTGTCACATAACCTCCCTTCATTACCCACCGAAAACTGGTTGTCTAATAAAACTGAAGCACAATAGTTTAGAAATAGCAAAGGTTTTTTAAAGATGGATGGGGATACCGCACTGAAGAGTTTACTGTATGTACAATTGTAATACAGTCCTAACAAACTGGATATTAAGGTCCACTTCTCATATTTGTGATGATACCGTGTCTTATATTTGCTGTAAGCATTGAGGTGCAAAAAGCTTTAAAAAGGTTCACTCAGTATTACGGACCAGGACTAATGGTATCAGCAGAAATTTCCACTTGATTACCACACTATGTACAGCTCATGAACTGGGGAAGATTGTGACCTATTTTTAGATATAATGAGGGGATGGGAAGCTGTGTAAACCCAGGAAAGCTTTGTCCATCGATTTTCAAGCACCTGTGCTTTTGGGTTTTGTTGTTTTTTTATTTTTTTTTTCACCTGCACTTTCTTCAAGATACTTTTAATTGTTCCCCGAAAAGGCCTAACACAAGGAAATGTAATTAGACACCTGAGATGGGAGTACTGCTGAATGAGTTATTTTTTTTTTTTTTAATTTATTTATTTTTTCCTCACACATTTAAAAAAAAAAAAAAAAAGGTTCTGAATTAAAGGTGTAAAAATACCAAATCATTTTTGTACTGTATATGTAAGCAGACTGTTACCAGATTTGTATTGTGGCTAGATAATTCAGAGATGTGTGTAAACAGCAACCCATCGAGATACTCCTTTCCAGTATGCAGGAGTAAAGCCAGAGTATCCATGGTGCTCACACACCTTATGGATACTCTACATAGAGGCTTGATAATTGGGACCCCTGTTCCAAGCATAGACTGCAATGTTGGGTATTAGCATATTACCATCACAATGACAATTTACTTGATACCAGTTTTGCAATAAAATGACTCTCGAGGGGAGTTGGGCATTATTTCAATGTAGGATTTGGGGATTTATTTTATAAAGCTCTATATATTGTACACATCTCTGAATATCCCTAAACTGCTTAATTCACTGGTCAAGAAATCTGTTATAATATTTACAATGATTGTTGTGGGACACTTGAGACGTAATCGACAAAAGCAATATAATAATAATAATAATAATAATAATTATTATTATTATTATTATTATTATTATCATCACTTCCATTTCACCTTTTAAAACCAATCAACAATCATGTAATAAGATACCAAGGTTGAAGAATGACTGATAGATTCAATGAGCAGCAGGATTGATTGAGCTGAAGCAGATTGCTTTCAGTGACGCTAATGTGAATGAACACTGAGCTTCATGTTTTTGCTCATTCGCAGCCTCTTCTACTTGTAATAACTCCTCCTGTACCTCTCATTGTCCCATCAGGGTCGGCATGTAAAGACCGGCCAGCTTGCTGCTATCAAGGTCATGGACGTCACCGGGGTAATGTATTTCTCCTTGCTTTTGTATGATATATATATGCAATCATTCAGATTAGTTGTGTGTGCCTGTGATAGGGCACACACAACTAATCTGGGGCGACCTTACAGTTGTATACAAAATAAAATACATAACAAGAATTACAGTACAATTAAGAGCAAGATACAAAATACAATGATATTTACTGTTCCAGTTTGGCAGGGATAGGGTTAATACAATCCCTGCCAAATACACTTGGCTGGGATTTAATTGATTAATTAACAATCAGTTAAGCCCAGCCACAGGTGTATAAAAGGAGCAGCCAAACAAAAAGGACTTCAATTCTCCTTTTACAATTTCCCGGGCTGAAAGCAGGTATCTACCTTGAGAACCTCCAGAGAAGATTACCTTCCAGTCCAGCATCCGCAGCTGTGCCTCTTCGCAAGCATACCACTTGTTTATGAACGTGTTCTGCCTGGGCTCGATTCTAAATAGTTGTGAGATTTAAAGATACAGTACCTTTATCATTTTTTTTTTTTTGGTAAATAAATACGCACGAGAGGTGCTTAAACTGCCTCCTTTCACCTCGGCCTGCTATTTTTACAGCCGTTAAAGGCTTCAGCACCACGCTGCCCGTTCACATTGCCGTTGCTCAAACATTCAGTTTTCATTGTTATGTGTGTTTTTTTGTTTTTTTTTTTGTTTGGTTGTTTTTTTTCCATGTAACCTGGTAATGGGCTTTTGGAGTTTAAAAAGCCCAGCTCCTTATCATAGTTGCCATAACTTCCAATAAACCTGCAGTACCAAATACAGAGGCTCCGCTTTAGAAAAACACAGCAGCATCAATGAGGGGTCAAACTAAAAGGACGTGACTGGTAGACAAAGAGATATCATCTGCATCACTAACCGTAATGAGCAAGTGCAATAGCAATTAGAAGTTCTGTCAACAAAAAAAATTACACAAGAGCCTAAATGGTGGCGGAGCAGCCAACAGTTTTGTCTGGCTTTTTATAAGCCAACAAAACAAAAGCATTGTCCTGCGCACAGTCCCTGGGTTTCAGAACTCAATTAAATATATTTGTGAAATAGTCAGAAGCCAGGAGTTTTAGCAATTAGGCCCCGGTGTTCTTCCCATGTGCCTGCATGTTCAGTGTCTAATAGTAAGCCCACAGCCTCGGATGAGACATTCAAAATGTGATAAGTGCAGTCAGTTCAAAGCATACTTAGCAGGGGCCAGATTGCTCAAATATATTAGTCATTTACCTGGACATTTTAATACCTAAACCAGGACTGGTGTGAGTTTCTAAACCTGCAGCAGTAATAAAAAGTAAGTATTTTTTTAATCATAGTCCTTTTATAAGAGTTACTCTTTTTAAGTGCAGATAATTGGTGTTGGACATACATTTTTACCGTTTTTAAATTAGTTCTGCAGCTGGAATTGATTCCAATGACCAGTCTGTCTGGAAACCAGGAGGTTCTGTCTCTTGACAGTGTGTGAAGAGGTCTAGGCCTTCCACGTGCTGAGATCAGACACATCATTACCTGGCTACTGTATGGGAGAGTTGTCCAGTCCCTCATTAGTTCAACAAATTCATCAACTGGGCTATGCTACATTAATTTTCTGAAGGCAATTTTATACACCAACACTTCCACCTCCCCCAAATGCACAAATAAACCCCTAGACGATTTATTATATTCCAAATAAAGGGTTTATCCAAGGAAGCGTGTATCCATAGTGTGTGTCGCTTCAGAGTTACCAAGGAAAATATTATTTCTGTCTTTTGAACATCAAGTTCTAAGAAAGCTCTCATTTCAAGTAAAGAAATGTACACATCATTTGTTGTAGTCTTTGGCAAGTGCCAAAATTGGAACGTCTTATAAAGCCTGTGTTACTTATGCTATTGTTGTTTTTCTAACCTTTTTTGAAAATGCGTCGCTCTTCTTTATTTAAGTTTCTTTTGTATAACCGTCTTTTTACTTCACTTTATAATCCCTAGCAATGTTTCTTGTATCTGCTGCCTGAGAATTGCAAAGGGAACCTAGATTATCTGTAACAAAGCTGCATTAGGCACTGATGCAAAGCAAGAGGACAGAATTACCTAACTAGACAACTTTAAACGTGTGTCACTTTGTAATTCATAAATAGTACAGCTAATTATAAAATAACTGTACTTGTTTAATACTGAATTGTTTATATATACATCACTTATGAAGAAAGGAAGCTATATTAGGTACTGAAGTGTTTCACTTTAATTGCCAGTTCTCGCTGGAGTATTCTTTAAAAAGCTGACAGTCATAAACATTTAGTCTGACACCTCATTTGTTCTTTGAAGTTACACGTTCAAATGTTTCTTCAAGCATATGTTACCTTAACTACCAGTACATCATGTCCTTTGTAACAAGTCTCAAGTACAGTGGTTCCCAAACAGAGAGAAAAGACCATTAAACCAATAGGGTTATTTTACATGCACACGTTGACTTCTCTTGTACATTTTATTATCTTCATTTCTAATGCCAAGTCTTAACAGTATGTACCAATGTACAACAAAAGGGGTTTTACTCTAAAGAGAACACAAATGTAGGTATCTAGAGATTGTGTATGGGTTCTTAGTCAGGCTTTCTAACGTCATGGGAGGCTTTTAGGCAAGCAAACAAAAACAAAAGGAAAGGTAAATAAATCTGTAATTGTAAAGAATTCAATGTTTAAAATGGCAATAAAGGCCTTGATTACTGGTTTGAAATCCCAGTAAAACTCTGATTTATAGGGCATTACATGTGTAGTTGACCTTGCCATGGCAATGACTCAAGGTCTTGCATTCCCAGCTACCAGACAGTAACGCCATCTAATCAAATACTGTAACACCTCCCGTCTGCTTCTCTAAGCCTGAGTGTCTTTTGTAATGGAGACACCTGCTCCTGCCTAAATGGACACATTTCTTCTTTCAGCACATTTCACGGTTTTCAGCAATAGAAGCTTTGCTGTTCAGAATTAAAACTACCAAGATTTCCATTACACAAGAGTAGATGTTAAAAGTTCATGCTGATTTTAACTCGGCTCTCGCTAAGATAAGCATCAACTAAGACGTAGATTTACAGTAAACTAATGTGATCCATAGGTGTCTCCATCCATTTGCGCTTCCTTCCATATGATGATGTAGATATCCTTCTGTCAGGTTTTGATGGCTGAAGTGTAATGCTGGCTCCAGGGATCAGCTTATTTTGCCTCCCTAGCGCATCAGCACACACAACGGCTGCGATGCTGGCTCCGGGGATCAACCACAGTGCGGTCTCCCCAGCGCATCAGCATGACAACCGTCTGGATTGAGCTAAGTAGGGTATATCTCTTCAAGTGGGCACCTTCCATCCTCGGTGTTTCGTCGACTAGCCCATGACACCTCAAGAGGGCTCGACGGTGATTCTGGCATCCCAGAATCACCCCCCCTCCGTCCCCCACTCAACTCAGCCCAGCTTACTTACCTGTACATCAGCGTTTCTTTCTTTCTATTGTGCTTGAGATCCCCAGCCAGAATCTTTCCGTCTCAACCACAGCCAGTTGCTGCTCCTCTCTGCTGCTTCAGATAAGTTCTTCACTGTGCGGCGCAACTCTTGGCCACTGAATCCGACGTCTCTGAGAAAGTGGGTTGTAGAGTGTGCCACAAATCCTCAACAACCCACTTCCACTGGGTAAACCCGGACTCTCCATCCTCGCTGTTCCGCTTCAGTGGCTAGTTGAGCATACCGCAGTTTCTTCCTCTCATACGCCTCATCTACAGCATCCTCCCATGGCACTGTTAACTCTACCAGGTGAACAAGGCGTGCTGATCCAGACCACAAGACAATATCTGGTCGAAGGTTAGTGGTGGCAATCTCAGATGGAAAAATATTGACCAACATCTGCCAGCATTTTCCAGTCTCTAGCAGCTTCCAGTTGTCCTGGGCGAGGATTGGTTTTAACACCTTTTCTTGGTGGTTGCTCTCCTGGACGGAGGAATGTTGTCTTTTGTGTGTAATGTTTTGATGGAACAGGTGGCAACTTATTGGTCATGTTACGCTTGTCTTCCAATGCTAAGGCCAAACATCGCAGCACCTGGTCATGGCGCCAAGTAAACCGTCCTTGGCTAAGAGCCACCTTACATCTTGTCAAAATGTGCCTTAATGTTGCAGGTGATGAACACAAAGGACATGAGGGATCCTCTCATGAGGTTTAGGTTCCCCAGAGGTTTAGGTTCTGTGCTGATGGGAGAACATCATATGTTGACCTGATGAGGAAACTGATCCTGCTCTGTTCCATTGACCATAGGTCTTGCCAGCCAATCTTGTGCTGTTCCACACTCTCCCATCTCATCCATTCTCCCTACTTGGCCTGGGAAATGGCCTTTATACACCTCATCCTCTCCTCCTGCTTTTGCACCTCGTTGACAACCATCTTCCTCCGTTGAGCTGGGGCTGCCTTGTGCCATGTAGGAGGAGCTGAACTGAGACCAAGACCCCCTCTTCCATGCTGAACTTGCCCCATGATATCACCAATTCGAAGGGCAGCCTTTGCATCCTCCACAGCTTTCTTTGCCATCCACTTTCTTCCAGTTTTCAGCACAGGTGCTGCCTCCCTTACGCATTTGTCGCATGACTCTACTAATGTCATTTCCAGTCGGACCTTGGCGCACTTAAACTCCTCGGTTACAGCGGATGCTAGTAGCTGCAGTATTCCTTTACCATAAAGTCCCACTCTACTGAGGCAGCGTGGAACTCCCAATCATTTCCTGATGTATGAACTGATTAAGGCTTCCCGCTTCTCTACTGTTGTGAAAGAAACCTCATACACAGTCAGTGGCCACAGCAACCTCGGCAGAAGACAAAACTGAAAGCACCATAGTTTTAGATTGCCTGGTAAAGCACTGCTGTCTATGCTCTTCAACCCTTCCACTGCTTGTTGTCTAACTTCTCCCACACGAACTGTGTCCTTTAGATCCCCGTCGTACCATCTCCCAAGACTCTTCACTGGCTTCTCAGACACTGTTGGTATTGCCTCACCGTTAATGAAGAACGTTTTACCTTTACTTTTACCAAACATTTTTATCAGTGATGTCTTGCACAGATTAGGATTAAACAATTTGTCAAACTGATAAATCAATAGGGCGTTACTTCCTGTGGGCCCAACAACCTCAAAAAGACCTTGTACGATAATATGTTAAATGCTGATGATGAGAAAAAACATTATTTCTTCCCCTTTGGCGCTGTGTCTAACTTTATGTGCAGCACTTCATTGGGTTGACTGTATTTTTTTTGTATTTATTGATGCATTTCTTATTAATCTTGACTACTGGTATCCAGTTATCTGACAAACACACTATGATTTAATGTGTTTTGATTTTCTTCTCCTAAAAATATTAGTTCCCTTAACCATATGAATATTTGCCTTTGGTATGCAGTTATCTATCAGCACACTCGTTTTCAAATTAGTTTAAAATCTAATTTTGTGATTCGTGGTCTATTTTAATTAACACTTGCTTCTAAAAGCTGAGGCATTGGAATGGGTAACCTACTTTCAACTGATCACCATCTTCACAGGTAGAGGGTAGTTAAGTATTTATTCATATTGAATCCTCTGCCTACCTTTTAGACCAGCAATAAAGGTCCCAATTGGTGCTGATGTCTGTGTTGTGGCCTTCATCAGTGTTGTGGATACACATTTCATTATTAATAGCCAAAGTCCATCCTTTGACTATGCCCTTTTTTCTTCTCGGAAACCCAATAAAACAATTTGTTTATTGAAAATAAACTGGCTAATTTAGTAAGGCTTCCACATTTAAAAAATGTAAATGCTATAAACTTAGCAGTACCATTTACACTTAGACGCTTACTGTATTTGTTACATTTACAAAAGCGCAGTGGAAAACAGTGACCCCCCCCCCACCACCACCATTAAGAAAGCAAAACAGAAATGAGTAAATTTAAACTGTTCAATTTAACAAGCATATGAATAACATGCACAAATAATTTAGTGGCTATCTCTGAGTTTAGTATACATTTTTAGTGGATGGCTAAAGCATTACAAGAAGTAAACTAAATGGATGCGTGTACTCATTTAATCCTGACACCTCTAATAACTACAAATGTATGTGAATGCACAAGTTTCAAGATGCAGTGGGATATGAAATTCCATAGGTGACATGGACGACCTTAAGGGGCACCACAGATACGTTGCTTGTTTGGTTAGGATTTTATAAAAGAAGCTGTGGATCCTTCTTATGCCAGTCACCAAGTTGACACTTGAATGTGATTTTACAACTGGTGGTGCCCTGAAATGAGTGATTTCAATTCCCACATTGTCATGATATCCTGTATGGTGTAGGTGTACGTGTACATGCATATGATCATTGCATTCGCTGATCTGCCATAGTGAAGCTGTGTTCTGTACTTTGAATTCAAAGTCAACCCTAGTTTGCTGAATACATTGATAATCTGTCTTCCAAAATTGTATCAAAAGTAGATCAAAATATTGCTTGAATTGAAGTTGTTGGCATTTAATTGCTTCATATGTGCTAATCCTGCAGTTTGATTGCAGGGATAGGATTTTCATGAATAGTGAAAATTACAGTGTGTAGCGTATTACGCTGATGAGATTTGCTGATGGCCATACAACTTGAAATGTGTTTTAATGCAGTCTAGTTTACATTGATTAGATCTGCATTGTAAGTTCATTACACAGATTTTCTATGGTAACTTAACCCTCTGCTTTAATAAATATTCTTTGCAATGTGATATTGAACCGTGATTTAGTAATCCAATTTCGACAGTAAAAGTAAAATGCACAAACATTTGTGGCAGTTTATTCTTACTTAAAAGCTAGGGAGATTAGACTTTACTATCATTCCCTGTCAGGGACACCTATCAATGGATAAACAATAGTGGAGTCACCTAGCTGATGTAAATTAGACTTACTTTTGCACATACAGTATACCAAGAGACTCAATTATCAGGTGTGATGATATTTGATGAAGATGTTCTTTAGCACATGTTACTGAGTTTACAGTATCTGAAAGAGTAAGCAGGTAGTGCTGGCTTTTACTTCTGTAAAGACACTTTGGCTGAACTGAGTTATAGTTGGAAACGTCCCCCGTGCCTGAGACCTACTAAAGCAAAAAATTAAGCTATATATTAAGCTATATATAAAAATTAAGCTATATATTAAAAAAAAACCTTTGGCTCCCCGTAAAATGCTATTTTAATTTGAAATGCTGTTCAGGGTTTTTTCCTTTTTTTGTATTGTCTATTGCAGGCAGCTACATATGTACAACCAAAGAGCAGCTCCTAAACTCAGGTCAAATCACACAGAACATATGAAAAGTAAAATAAACTTTAGATTGCAAGCATGATGTAATGTTAAAGTGCCCGGTCTTGTTTAATGTAGTGATGTATAGTGTTGAAGTGTGTCTGCATCCATTTATATGTACGCATGCCGTCGTGTTGTGAAAGTCTTCAGAACTGAGTATCTAAATGTCAAGGTTTGGACATTTTCAAGCACAAATTATAAAGAATGTCCAAATCTAGGGATATATGTAATTGATGTATTTTAGTTATTTAAATAAATGTAGTTTTATTTTTATTTATTTATTTATTTATTTATTTATTTATTTATTTATTAGTTTTCATTTCAATAAAAGGTAATCTGATCATTTTCACATATAGTTGTCAATTGGGGTTCATTTATAATGTATCAGGATACTAAAAAATAATATAATGGAAATGTGAAAACCAATACAAAATCCCAGTAATCTGTACATTTTCAGTTAAACTTTTATTAAAATCGACACAGTTTAAGATTTCTATTCCTGTACATAAGAAATGAAATCTTTACAGCCTAATTGCAGTGTTCCCATGAGCGAAATATCACTCCAAGCCTCTCCTAGATTTATTAGAACGTCATGGAACTTGTCGGTCTAAATCAGATAGAAGATGCTTGGTTTGATTCTGTTTATTATTATTATTATTATTATTATTATTATTATTATTATTATTATTATTATTATTATTATTATTATTATTATTATTATTATTAACATTTTTAAAAGGATATCCAGGGTCTTTATTGTTGAAAAGGGGGGGCTTTGTGTTTTCAGTAATGTCCATAAACAGAAAATGACAAGTTTTTAAATAAGGCTGAGTGCCTGATTAATGCATATCATGGGAGCTCTTAATCTCCCCTCAGGGTGGCAAGAATGCACTGGAACAAATAAACAGAAGCTAATGAAAATCTTTCCCTTTGTAAGTGTAATTCAGTATAGGGCCAGACTGACGACCTTTGACCTCCCAAACATTTCATGCAAAGCATTAAATCCAGAACGTATCTAGCTGGAGTGGTGGAGGAAGCAGTTTTAATTGCGCTCTTTGCACAATATAATTGGATTCATTGCTATTAAACTTTACTTTAAAATATCCAGCTTTTAAACTGGGTTTTATCCCTACTGCTGTGTTTTATGTAAGCAGATATTGAATACATTCTCACACAATGAAACTAGACTTTCGGATCAATGCCATCTCAACAGAGGTGGACATGGATTCTGACCGCAAGTGATTATCTGTATGCACAGGAAGCTTTGGTATTTGTTTTAGTTCGTCTCCATACCCAGTTGTTTTAAATCCATTTTCTTACCAATCATTAGATGTATTCATTTATTACTGGTCGCTTATTTTTTATTGTGATTCATTTAGGATATACAGCTATTTGGAAAACACTATAGATAAACTGCTGAACAAGTTCAATCTAAAGTACTAGGAACTACAAAACATGAAGGGATTTGGGTACTAAGTAGTAGCATTAGCAAATGTTCATTTATCACGTTGGCTTTGAATATCAGCATATTCCAAATTTGTGTATAAAATAAAAAAAAAGAACCAACTATTCCTAATATGTAATAATTCACTGAAGGTATGGGTTGTGGGTTTAGATGTATACATGCATGAATGTTAGTTCTATATTTAAGAATATGTTTGCATTATAAGATTGCATGTACTAAAATAAATAAATAAATAAATATTTAAACAAAATCAATGGGATAAGCTTGGTTAGCACTTCCTGATGCAGTTGGAAGCATAAGGTCATGAAATATAATAGCTAAGACTAAATACATCACAAGGTGGATAACTATGTAAGTGGCTGGAACTACAAATGTAAAATTGTTGCAGTCAGCCCTGAATCATTAGTCATTTTTCCACGTTTCTTCTTCTCGCCAAAAAGCATTCCCTAGATATGTAAGGTCCTTGTTTTATTTAACACCTATTAGCCCAGGATTACAAGAGTCATGCATTGCGATGCTAGTTATGCACTTATTGTGTGTCTTATTGTAATCATATGCTGTGTTTTAGATGTCATCTTGTGCATAGAACACACTGCTCAGTTCTAAAGTTGGAAAACACCTCCTTTTATGTTTTAATAGTACTTCAGTTGTACAGTTTTAGTGGCTTAAAACAAGTTTATCCAATATGTGAAGGTGTCTCTTATAGATTGAGCAATGTAATGTATGAAAAACGACACCCTACACACAATCTATTGATTTAGATAAAGTTCATGTATTTTTGACATACTCTTGTTTCACAGACCCTTATAAGCACTAATGTCGGACTGCCTTACTTAAGGTAGCATTTGGTAGTCATAGATTTGTCCTTGTTTGAAACCAAACTTTAATACAATAATTTAAAACATATTCTTGGGCATTGTAGCATATTGAGCAGGAACTAAACAGCTATGCTGTAAAAGCTGGTACATTTTATTTGTACTCTTTTAATTAGTCAGCCATGCCTCTAATGAAATTGTTTTTGTATTAACATGTAAAATATAACATTTTTTGCATGATACCAGGTAATGATGCAAATGGGATATAAAACATAAAATGGCCTTCTTGCGCAGGTGCCAATTTTAGTCCAGTACATTCTGTATTTATCTTTGGAACTCATCTTTATTTTCGCCTACAGGATGAAGAGGAGGAGATCAAACAAGAAATTAACATGCTTAAGAAATATTCTCACCATCGAAACATCGCCACTTATTATGGTGCTTTTGTTAAAAAGAACCCCCCAGGAATCGATGACCAGCTTTGGGTATGTGTATTTTCTCATAACTGCGTACTTACCGTTTACTTTTAATCTATGTTAGATATTATTATTATTATTATTATTATTATTATTATTATTATTATTATTATTGTCTTCGCAGGTTACAATTCACTGCATATGTTAAAGCAAACTAACAAAAAACAACACACACACATACACACATTGTGGCATATGTTAATGTATTAGTGAAAGAGGAGAAGGGTGTATAACATGGTCATTTTGCAAGTGCACACCATCTTTAAGCCATATCTATTAATATTCATCACATCTTCACACTGAAGTTGTTTAAAGAAGACTTTAAAAAATGGACGCAAAATAACCTTTAAAATGAGCAGAATGGCACAATAGGCCCTACATAGCATCTAATACAAAAAACAAGATGATATACCATTTTCAGTACTGTAGTTCTGTTAAAGGAGAAATAGTATTTCATTTTTTACCTTTATTGTATTGGATTATACTGAATTATGCACCATTACAACCTTCGCAACCAAGCGGATTTCTCCGTTGTCATGAAAAATGACAATATATTAAAGCTTTTGATTTCTGTTGTGTATAAAATAGAGCCAGTTTAAGCTGGAGATCTACTGCAAAAGAGAACAAAGAAAACCTCTGAAATGTCTGTCAAGATTTAGTCAAGTATCTGAGAATAAAAAAAACAACTAAAATGACAAAGAATTCAAACAAGTAATGGTGTATAATAGTGATTTATGTTTGTAAGTGCAGTGCAGTGAACTTCGGGGTGGGGGTGGGGTTACCTACTTGTACACTGCGTTTTAAAATCAAATTATTGCTTAAATGTCAAAAGGAACGATAGGAGCCTGGGAGTGTATGAAAGGAGTCGAATGAGGACTCTAATCGCATATTTTAATTTACTCAGGAACACAGTTTAAAACTGTTACATGGTTCCTTTTTAAATATTGCACTAACAAATCCTTATCAAGGCAAGCAAACAAATGTGAAAGGCGATTTTCTTTTGCCCCAAAAAGGTTTGTTCATTAAGTGAAGCAAAAATAGAATAATATTTTACATATTAGTCTTGTTACACAAAACTCGCCTACAGTCCCCAAACTACTGTAAATTGTCTAAATCTTGACTTTGTTTTGAAGCTTTGATAAAGGCCTCTGGGGCTTGGTTTGTATGCTGCAATTTATTATAAATAACGAGCAGTCTGGTCCCGAGAAGATTAGAAGTTTGTATTATAAATTGGTTAGTTATGAACTTGTATTAGCTGAGAAAGCACTGAGGCTCCAGTGTAGGCCTGAGTTCAAATGCTAAGATTCATTACTACATTCTGGCAAAAAAAAAAAAAGAAGCCACTGCCATTGTAATTTGTTTGTTTTTTAGGTCATTTTTAGGTTATATATATGTTTAGGTCGTTTTTTATGTCATATATATGTAAAAACACAGACACACCTTTAAAAAAATAATATATATATATATATATATATATATATATATATATATATATATATATATATATATACACTATATATATATATATACACTACCGTTCAAAAGTTTGGGGTCACTTAGAAATTTCCTTGTTTTCGAAAGAAAAGCAAATTTTTGTCCATTAAAATAACATCAAATTGATCAGAAATACAGTGTAGACATTGTTAATGTTGTAAATAACTATTGTAGCTGGAAACGGCTGATTTGTAATGGAATATCTACATAGGCGTACAGAGGCCCATTATCAGCAACCATCAGTCCTGTGTTCCAATGGCACGTTGTGTTTGCTAATCCAAGTTTATCATTTTAAAAGGCTAATTAATCATTAGAAAACCCTTTTGCAATTATGTTAGCACAGCTGAAAACTGTTGTGCTGATTAAAGAAGCAATAAAACTGGCCTTCTTTAGACTAGTTGAGTATCTGGAGCATCAGCAATTGTGGGTTCGATTACAGGCTCAAAATGGCCAGAAACAAAGAACTTTCTTCTGAAACTTCGTCAGTCTATTCTTGTTCTGAGAAATGAAGGCTATTCCATGCAGAAATTGCCAAGAAACTGAAGATCTCGTACAACGCTGTGTACTACTCCCTTCACAGAACAAGCAAACTAGCTCTAACCAGAATAGAAAGAGGAGTGGGAGGCCCGGTGCACAACTGAGCAAGAGGACAAATACATTAGAGTGTCTAGTTTGAGAAACAGGCGCCTCACAGGTCCTCAACTGGCAGCTTCATTAAATAGTACCCGCAAAACACCAGTCTCAACGTCAACAGTGAAGAGGCGACTCCGGGATGCTGGCCATCTAGGCAGAGTTGCAAAGAAAAAGCCATATCTCAGACTGGCCAATAAAAAGAAAAGATTAAGATGGGCAAAGAACACAGACACTGGACAGAGGAAGATTGGAAAAAGTGTTATGGACAGACGAATCTAAGTTTGAGGTATTCGGATCACAAAGAAGAACATTAGTGAGACGCAGACCAAATGAAAAGACGCTGGAGGAGTGCTTGACGCCATCTGTCAAGCATGGTGGAGGCAATGTGATGGTCTGGGGGTGCTTTGGTGGTGGTAAAGTGGGAGATTTGTACAGGGTAAAGGGATCTTGAAGAAGGAAGGCTATCACTCCATTTTGCAACGCCATGCCATACCCTGTGGACGGCGCTTGATTGGAGCCAATTTCCTCCTACAACAGGACAATGACCCAAAGTACAGCTCCAAACTATGCAAGAACTATTTAGGGAAGAAGCAGTCAGCTGGTATTCTGTCTATAATGGAGTGGCCAGCACAGTCACGGATCTCAACCCTATTGAGCTGTTGTGGGAGCAGCTTGACCGTATGGTACGTCAGAAGTGCCCATCAAGCCAATCCAACTTGTGGGAGGTGCTTCAGGAAGCATGGGGTGAAATCTTTTCAGATTACCTCAACAAATTGACAACTAGAATGCCAAAGGTCTGCAAGGCTGTAATTGCTGCAAATGGAGGATTCTTTGACGAAAGCAAAGTTTGAAGGACACAATTATTATTTCAATTAAAAATCATTATTTCTAACCTTGTCAATGACTATATTTCCTATTCAAACTTATTTCATGTATGTTTTCATGGAAAACAAGGAAATTTCTAAGTGACCCCAAACTTTTGAACGGTAGTGTATATTAGATACATGGCTATGTCCCTTTTTTATTAGCTCCAGACTTGTAAGCTTGCAGCTGAAACTACCTTTAGGACTGCAAACAAATGGGCAGCCGACAAGATTTGAGTGTGCAGGAGGGTGTACAATAGAAAAATATGATTGTTACCCAGAAATTCTATTTTAGTATAACACTGAGCATTACAATGGTACAACACAGCTTTTAAAGTAGAAAAGTCCTATTCTTCTATAGCAACTGCAGTAGCATGATATGAAATGAACCAGGTCCCGCAGTGCAAATGGAAATGCAAGTTTTCTGGGGGAAGAGCATGCAAGCCAACAATTGATACCTTAGGAAGCCTCCATGCCTATATGAGTGATGTAGGCTTTTAAAACCAAGCCGGTTACATCTTCAGACCACAAGGAATAAAAACGCAGGAGGGAATCTATTTGTTTGGTCTGTCAAACACAGTGCCTGCAAGCCAGTAAAGCATGATGGAGAGTCATTGCTTGAGTTCCCCATTGGACAGAGTGGGTGTGTGCTGGGCAGCAAGAGTACTTTATCCTGAGATGTTTATGGTGGCATTTCGAGTTTTGTACAAAATATTGATCCACTGATCTGTTGAAGGAATATGTGTACATTTATTTTTAACAGAGGGCATGAGCTCACTCTTCTATTTTACAAAGATATATTTCCTGAAAATAGTTGAATCCCTCTGTGGAATTTGATGCAGGCACAGTTAGAAAGTACTATCAACTGACCCCCACAATAATAATCACGCTAAGAGAAGCTATTCACATTTGGGTTTTTGCAATCTTCCATTTTTATGCAAGTAATGCAGCGTCTACATGAGATAAGCTGAGGTGAATTAGGAAAAGATTTAAGGATTAACACCCTTCATCTCATTTTATCAATGCTGCTATTCACATTTATATTATTACCACTGGGAAATGTAGTATATATCATTTTTGTGTGTGTGTGTGAAATGAATGTCAAACAATAAAAACATTATGTTTCAACATCTTTTAAAAACAAATTGTTTGTAAACTATTTTCATTCACTTCTTCTTGTTGATTGAACTGTAAACTTTTATAAAATACTAAAATGCTGCAAACTGAAAGCTATTGGCATTATATTTCACTAAACAATATAAACTTTGGTTTTACACAGTAGTGCTCAGTGTAATTGAAAACTACAAGCATGGGGGAGATTTTTCATACATAGTACATACATATGTCATCCACATTTCCTAAGTGATAATACAGTATCAGTATCAAAACATTATAAAGGTCACCTTCAGGGTACTTACAGTGGGGAAATGAATGCACCAGCATTAATTATATTAAGTTTAACCCAGTTGTATCAATATTCTGTCACTATGGGGCCACAAAATGCAAAATAATGTGACAGACATGCTATTTCCCAGCACTAAATTATTTCTCAAAACTGGCCCATTTTTTTTTTTTTTTTTTTTTACTGGAAGGTGCAAATTGATTTATACTGAAACTTCAATAGTTAAAAGTGGTCCTTTGGAAGTGCGATCATCCTTCCTTTCAGAGATAAACATTTTATTTATAAGGCTTTCAATGCCTGTCTGTAGGAATAGAAAGCAGCACTGATATTTGCCAAATAATTCCTGTTTCTTATCGGCAGCCAGAGCCAGGCTGAAGGGAAGAAAAACAGAGCTCATTCAATTCAGATAAACATCAGATGGAAACAATGCTCATTTTTGACACATGTTGTGCTCTAAAGGCCTGGTTTTGAATAGACCTTTTGGGTGAAGGGTTGATAGTTCTTGGACTGGCAAGATATGTCTAATTATTCTCAATGTCACACTGTCTCCTATCTCTCTTGGATCTTACTGTCTCTTATCTCACACATTTCCATTTCTGAAGGTGGTCACATTGACCCCTAGAGGCTGTTGCAGGTGTTGCATCATCTTCGATCACCCCTCTTTCAGACAAAACATGCTTGTGTGGGCATGTTTATTCCTGTTCATGTAAGTTAAAACAGGATGTATCTACCCCAGGGAGTTCAAAATATTAGTTTGTATTGCTAAATCATGACTCTAATGGGTAATCTTTGGTATTTATATACTCCATTGCTTTTGACCAACATTTTGTTAAAAGATTTGTTTTGTCACTGCTACCATATCCTATTTTTTCTAATCGTATTATTCTTAACAGGTGATCCCACCATTATACTGTGAATGTCAGGAGATAAGGGCCTTCTGGAAACAAATTATTATCCAAATATCTAAAATGATAGATTTCATAAAGACTATCTCTATTTAATATTGACGCCTGAGTTACATTTTAAATGAATCTTTGATGGATGTTGAGTGATATGCAAGTAAAGACTCCCACTCCCATGGTATACCAGGAGAACATGCAACACGTCAGGCAGATCTCAAGTCCAATTGGGTTGATGCTGTCGATTTTAAGCAGAGAGACTGGTTCTACTGCCTCAATGAAAGGTGTTTCACTTCATTGGAATAATTCCATTTTATACGACATTTTATGTGAGTTTTGAGGTTCAAAGACTGACTGCAGCAATTTTACCCTATATGAATATAAGGGAGAATAAAAGCTGTACAGCCAAGACAATGCTGAATATAAGCTCATGAGAATACTCTATCTTGGTATCATCTTATTTTTTTTTCCCCTGCGTTTTTTAAATTCTAAAAGTATACTCCCAACGCTTTTTATATAGGCTTTGTTGAAACCTTGCATTACCCCAGAGTGATTTAAAAAATAAATTGATACCGTCCACTTTCATTGTGTTAGATTAGGGAAGGCCTACCTGTTTTTTTTGCTTTTTTTCACCACTGTATACAGTAATTACTAGACCTTAAAGATGAACTTGGTATGGGCATGAAATACTACAGTTAACTAATGTATTCTGCTTCCCGTTACTACTAATTACCTATTAGAGAAAGGTGAGAAATGATCCTCATGATTGAAATAACCACAGGACACTATGAACATTCATAGTGCCTTCTGCTTCTATAAGAAGTACAGTGTTTGGAAAGAAAGTATACATAAACCTATATTTAATGGCTAATATCAGAATCAACTTGCCCAGTTTTCAAACTCTGCTTCTGCTTTGCAACGGTGTGTAATTTGGAACACTGCGATTCGCCCAGTAATTCTGTCGTTTGGATTTAATTGAATGCAAGATAAATTTAAAAATAAAATCTGGCCAGAGATTTACTCCGAACCACTGGATATTACAAAGTTCTTCAGTGGTAGATATCGCAAGGCTTATTGTATAAATACCACTACTAAGAAGCTCTTAATTCAATGACAGAATTTCAACTGAAGACCAAACGCTTCGACAAGTCTTTCAATTGAAATGAAACATTTGTCTTAAAACTAAGACTTCCTTTGTAGTATCACCACCCACATTAGCCTGTTCCCCTACAGCTTCTGATCTGTGTGTGTGTTTTCATTGATGTAATGCGGATTGCGAGGTCAACTGGTGTTATTATGACACGTGATTAAAAAATTAAATGTAATTCACAGACGGCCATCGTTTTCTAAAATGGATCCTCTGTTTCCAAAAATAGACACTAAATGAGTCTCTCGATTCATCTTTTGTCCTCATTGTACTGTGAGTAATACAGAGCTGCGTGGACAGATAATAGATTACCCATGTCATGCTTTTTTTCTTGTGGGAGTGAATGGGAAATTTAGAACAGGGCACTGCCTTTAAAGACTTCTTGTATTTTGAGGGTTTTTTTGTACCGCTGACCTAGAGATCCATTTTCCCTGTTATCGGACACACATGCCCAGACTGCACTAATGCCTTCTTAATCAATGCCAGCTGTCCTTGAGAGCTCAGTGATCCTTTTGATTTGAGATGGCTGCTCCGGGTCATGATACTTGCATTTAACTGAGCTGCAGCTACTCATTCTTCCTGCTTTTACGTTTCAAAAATAATTTTGGTGCTGGTGAATTTGGTACTCCTGTAATTTAGAAGGGCAGTGGCATAGGCTACAGCCAGGCACAGTGTCAGGTGTGTCATGACCTTCCACCTGACAGCTATATGAACTTAGCTTAATAATTTCAGTCCTGGTCCTTTCTCAAGTGGTGGTTCCAAACCATGTGCTAGTTTTTTCTAACATCTCTTGTAGACCACCAAATTCATCTGGGCTGTATTTGAATGCTGGAGAAAGGTCAGTGAGTTAATCCGCTATACCTACTAGCCCCAGTGTCTGCTTCTATACCTTTTCTTTTTCTTTGGACAGAATGAACTGACCATACCTGGTATGTCTGTGGTTGAATCAGAAATATAGTATAGAATAGAAGATAGAAATGAATACTGTGCATTCATACATGGTATTGAATATAGCTCACCCAGAGCTACAGCTCCACACCTACCAATATACATAGATATTGACTCACCTGGGATATACTATGTGTAATGCATGAAATAAGATGAACAAAATAATGTATAGCGATGGTTAAACCCCTTGAAACTGTTAAGGAAATTGCCCATTGTAGCATCCAAAGTGTGTCTCTTGCTTCCTTACATTTATTTCATTAGGGTGTTTTTAATGGTGCACAGACTCCTTTTTGAAGTAAGGAAATGAATCTGTGTGGATTTAAGAGCTAACCATTGCGCTGTCCAGCAAGCCTCTGACCTGTATTTCTTTTGATTGGATTATATTTAGAAAACATATCGGTGTTGGTACACATTTGTTTATGCTGCTCTGTATTGTACTAAATGTCAAGTCAAGTGAAACCCTACACTCTACCAAAGTACCTCATGATACAAAGGAGAACCATTTATATTTCAGATACCAATAATACCTGGATAAGGACTGCCAAGCACAACATTGAATATTGAGTCACCACAGCAAACTGCCCATTCCCTATTAGTGCTGCTTTCCTAGAAAAATGAGCACATTTCAGGATATCTTTTTACTTGCGAGATGTCTTGCTTATTAAAATTATGTAAGCATATTTAAGATGAGATGATTATCTATTCAGGGATACCAATATATTTATTAAGTAAAGGGTCTGAGTGAAGAAAAAACGGGCAATACAACCCCCACCTCTAGTCTTGCTGTTAATCATCATTTGTTTCACACGCATGTATTCCAGGTCATTTCTACAGATTTTTCACCAGAACTCTGGCCCACTGTCAAAATAAAGGGCCTTTTATATTGTAAATTGCATATATACTATCAAAATGGACAAGTAGACTTGTCCCTCCTAGACCACTGTACTGGTCTGCAGTATTTAATATTTTAACACAGTGTGTTATGCCTTGTTTTTTGCAATATATAGCAGCAGGAAATATTGTATTCCTCATGAAACACTGCTAATTAAGTACTTAGTAATTGTAATAAAGTTGTATCCGACTTTAAGCGAAATACATTTGATTACAGCAAATTAAGGCCCTACGGTTGTGCTTGTAATAGTGTCACCTAGGCTTTAATGAGCTGCCTCCAGCCTTACTCTTAGTCAAGCAGTTCTACTTTGTCACAGCATGTTTATTCCACTTCGGGCTTCAGAGGTTTTTAAAATGATCCAGAATATATATGATGACTTTTCTTTTTTTAAATTTGATATATAGACATTCACAGGCATTTTTGTAATAAGTTGTATTACATTTTATAATAATGCCTAAAATGTGGCAAAAAGACCTTTACCTTTTAAATCTGAGTGTTCATGTTTGACCAAGATCCTTGCAGCAATTAAAACAGTACCGAGATCACATTTACAACAGTTGGCCACCACTGTGTGCTAAAAGACAATCTCATGAGAACTCAATTAGAATAAAAAGCAAATTTTAATATCTGCTATATTCAATTAACATGCATGTTTAATTCAGTTACAGCAGCTTCATTTAACATGTGCCAACTATATTCTCCTTGGTGTAGTTGTTTAGTGAGGATACTATATTTCTTCACTCCTTATTAAAATAGTGTAACGCCACAAAAGTTATGTGAATTATCAAAACATTAAACGGAGCATAACAATTCCAGGAATTTCTTTTTCTCTCCAGCACAGAGAGCTCTGACTGCCACAGTGGCGACTTATACATTGGCAGCGTTGTAAGTACATCCTGTGACTTTGAAGCAAATGGATTTTAATAATGAAATATCCATGAGTTATTTATCAGGGACCATTTTCCAGTTGCTTCTTTCCAGTGAGGAAATGTACTATTGTCTGCTAACAGCAAAGGAAATTGCATCAAATTCCCTCTGATATTTGTAAGCATCTAATCTAGTTTCAAGCTCCATTCCATTCTTTGTCAACATTAATATAATACATTTACAGCTTTCTGGAACCTGCCATTGGCTTATTTTCTAATGCACTTTTGAGTTATGGGTTGTGATGTATATTACAATTCCACAGATAATGTAGCAGGTCTATATATATTTTTTTTTTTTTATTGATTATGTATTTATTATTTATTTATTTGTATTCATTTGATTTAGTTTTTTTTTTTATAATGACCAGAAACACTTGTGACCAGGGATACCTGCAGTACAACCTTAGAGAAAATAGTTACTCCGAAAGACTGTAAAATAATGTGCTTTGTGGTTGTTTAGTAAAGCATTTGAAATGACAGCTGGGCCCAGTTCTTCAATAAATCACTCAAAACCTGAGAGAGAGAGAGAGAGAGAGAGAGAGAGAGAGAGAGAGAGAGAGAGAGAGAGAGAGAGAGAGAATGTAACTTGTACAGTAGGCCCAGTTAGGCAATGTTATTTAAAAGAACTACTCTTTCAAAGAAAATATGCAAGGCTTTGGTGCAGTTTTAAAGTGAGAGGATAGTGGTACTTTGTTATTTAACAATTTAATAATTCTGAATTGTATTAATTCAAGGTTAGTCTATGTTGACAAAAACAGTTGTGCATGTATTGTCAAGAGAACATCCTGTGTCCAGGTATGATGAAAAGAACATTCTTTAGGCCAAGTTAAAGATAATCAGAATCTGAAGGTCTATGGAGGTGTGCGTCTGTATATATATCAGTAATTAGGCTTCCAGGCCAGAATGGCTGGGAAGCCTATTGTTGTTGTAAAGATTTTTATTATTATTATTTATTTTTTTTTCCTTCCTCCCAAATTACAAAAGCCTATAACTTTTAAACGGCTGCACCAAAACTCACGAAATTTGGCACGGACGTAGAGGACTATGGGATGTTGTGCCAATATGTGTCAATATGGCGGCTTTTGGTCACATGGTGTGGCAGCCATCTTGGATTTAATGAAATTTTTGGGAATTTTTCAAATGTCTTCTTCTCAAGAACGGTACATAGTACAGCTGTCAAAATTTTTGTACACAGTGCACTCCTGTCCAAGATTGATTTTACGTAAGAAAAAAGTTGATCGGTAACATGGTGTGGAAACTATGTGCCATTTTGCATAAAACGCTTAAATGACATCTCCTCATGAACCCTTTGGCCGATTGACGTGAATCTTGGGTATATCTTTTCTTTGTAGTGTCCTCTAAAAAAGTTATTCAGGAAAAGTTCCTACATGAACAAACATGGCTGCTATGAGCCAATCAATGTGGGTGATATGGCATTTTTGCCCAAAACATACCCTGCAATGATACATTCCCACCACTAGGGACCTGTTGCCATGGAAACGTGAGCAAGGTCTAGGGAAGAAAAGGCAGCCATTTTTTTGCTGGTGTCTGGAAAAAAACTGTTTTACGAACTTGTATAACATTAAACACAGTAATTACACTGGAATGGCTAGTATTATATTACACATACACACTGTACAGTGTACAATGCCTCATAGTGTAACTAAGAACTTTTTTTTTTAAGAACTGTTGCAGCTGCTTCAACGCTGGGAAAAGAAATGCAACACGCGCCGCACACACACACACGCGCTCACTAAGTACGAGAAAAATGACTGTAATCTCTGCCCTAATGTTGTTTATTTATTTAAAATAACCTTGTGGACATGCAGGCATATACAGAACTGTAGACATACTGAAACACACTAATTATTTGAAAAAAATACCGTGATCTCGTGCTGTATACAAATGTTTGGTACTCATTTTTTTAAAAAAAACGCTGTTGTAACTGTATAGGAGGAAAAAAAAACCGCATGTATTTTAAAACCACAACACAATCGTAATACTAATATGTTTAATACATGCGTTTTACAAATCACACGAATACAGTTTGCTTAAAAATCGTCATATAATTATTTTTACAACACAGCCACAAATCCTGAATCTGCTGCAAAAAAAGCCGCGCGTGTAAGCCATTGAAAAGACGCTTTGGAGCGGGGGGGGGGTCGACTTTGCAAACGTATCATTCAGGTTATGAGTGCCATAGACAGAACTGTTCAAAATCGCTTCCTCTATTAAATACAATTGTAAGGACTAAGCTCGCGTGGTTATTCACAGAGAATCCCTCCCCAAAACAGCGGACATTTTAGTATAGGAGCGGATCAGCTTGTTCTGCTGTAATGGTATTTCTTTACTTAAAATAACCACGTGTAGCCAGGCAACCACAGGGAAACGTGCATGTTGTAGTTATGTCGAGCTAGTAAATAAATACAAAATAATAATAAATAAAACTACAACGAGCAGAACTTCAAATGCGCATCACGTTCTGGCTGTCCCTTTAGAACTGAAAAAGCCAAGAAAACCATTTAATGGCCGAGTGGGAGCGACAGGAGCCGAGAGAAGCCGAAAAAAAAGGGCGTAGCTCATGAATAGTCATACGTGCCCCCGTGATTAGATAGGAGCGGTCCAAAGGAAACAAGCTGCCTGTGACTGAATCAGCGCACAGAGTATAACACGGACATTTGCAGAGCTTTTTTGAGATGTTATAGTAATAAAATAATGACTTGGATCTCATTATTGAGGAGTTTGATGATAAAATGAGTGATTAGGAGATGATCGATCGGTATGTACGACTATTAGTATTATTATTATTTATTTCAAGCATATGTGAAAGCTGTAGCGAACGAAAGGGTGGGGCGGGGCCGGAGTTGCCAGTGACTGCTTTGTTGATATGCAGGGCCATTTAAACCAGTTTGATTGTGGGGAAAAATACTTTTAAACAGCGATCTAAAATTAAATGCGGCGTGTGAAAATAAATTGGACCTGACGCGCCGGATGCACTTAATAAATGTACTGCAGACGCAGTTGTAACTGAAAGGCTGGCAAAAAAAAAAAAAAAACAAAAAAAAAAACACGTATTTTTAAACCACAACACAATCGTAATACTAATATGTTTAATACATGCACTTAACAAATCACACGAATACAGTTTGCTTAAGAATCGTCATATAATTATTTTTACAACACAGGCACAAATCCTGAATCTGCTGCAAAAAAGCCGCGCGTGTAAGCTATTGAAAAGACGCTTTGGAGGGAGCGCGGGGGGGGGGTCGACTTTGCAAACGTATCATTCAGGTTATGAGTGCCATAGACACAACTGTTCAAAATCGTTTGCTCTATTAAATACAATTGTAAGGACTAAGCTCGCATGGTTATTCACAGAGAATCCCTCCCCAAAACAGCGGGCATTTTAGTATAATAGGACCGGATCAGCTTGTTCTGCTGTAATGTTATTTCTTTACTTAAAATAACCACGTGGACATATGAGTGTAGCCAGGCAACCACAGGGAAACATGCGTGTTGTAGTTATGTCGAGCTAGTAAATAAATAAAAAATAATAATAAATAAAACTACAACGAGCAGAACTTCAAAAGCGCATCACGCTTTGGCTGTCCCTTTAGAACTGCAGTGCTCTCTGACACTCGTGCTGTCAGACAACGTAAACGTGAAGCAGGCAGCAGTGATGTACTAAGCCTGCCGTGTACTTGTGTATTTATGTTTTTGTCTTTTAAATATAACAGGTATGTGCCTCACACTACACTATAAAAAGACACAATAAATCGTCATATAATTATTTTACTGTTTGCAATTGCATCAACGCTGGGAAAAAAGCAGCGCGCACACACACACACTCACTGTATGAGAAAAATGACTGTAATCTCTGCACTAATGTTGTTTGTTTATTTGAAACAACCTTGTAGACATGCAAGCATATGTAGAACTGTAGACATACTGAAACACACTAATTATTTGAAAAAAATACCGTGATCTCGTGCTGTATACAAATGTTTTGTAATCATTTTTTTTAAACGCTGTTGTAACTGTATAGCAGGAAAAATAAAAAAACACACTTATGTTTAAACCAGAACACAATAGTAATACTAATATGTTTAATACATGAGCTTTACAAGTCACACGAATACAGTTTGTTTAAAAATCAGGGGGGGGGGAGGACGACTTTGAAGTGTATCTTTCATTAACTGGTTATTTCAGTTAATTAAATACCAGCTGACCAGCTTCTCTGCTATAATGTTAAAAGTAACCTCGTGGACATGCAGGCAGAAGCCACAAAACAAAACACCTGCACTATTCTTTTAACACTAGAACTGCCACGGTAGTCATTTTTGACGGTTTTCACTTTTAAAATTGAAATTACTATGCGTGTGTTAAAGATCCACGGTTGTCTGTTCTTGACTTTTCCTAAATACATGTATTGAATATACTGACAACGTTTGAAAGTCAGAATTGCAAAAATAAAAAAAGTTATGAGCACTTCTACCTAGAACCGCCCAAAGTAATCATTTTGACGGCTTGTTACATACAACACATGCTTTTATTATTAATATAACCTTCAATGCGCTATATGGCCCTATATGCGCTAATTTTGAAAATAAAGCCTTTTATATTTAATTTTTTCATTTATAATACAATGTTTCTGCTAAGCAAATGTTAGATATGATGTTTATAAATAAAACTTTTGAGTTGTATCTGATAGTTGGGGGGCACATTGCAAGCGTATCTTTAATTAACTGGTTATTTCATTTAAATAAAAGTATATACAGAACGGTTAAGAATCGCTTGCTCTATAACCGTGTTATTTTATAATTGTAGCTGACCAGCTTCTTTGCAGTACTCACCACCTTTTCCACAGCTCACTGCTTCAGCCATAATCTTATACCTATTTAACCTTATCTTGTTACCTGTAGTATCCCACTATTAGAACAAAAAACAAAATATCACTGTGTTTTACATTAACAAGCAGAAAAACAAAGTTTGGCCTTGAACTACGGGTGGTACAAGGTTGCCCTCTTGTGGCGAACTGTACAACAGTCTCTGGAGACAAAGACTGCTTTGGAAAATCTCACCACAGGAGGCCGTTTATGACCATGAAAAGCATATACTGCTTAATACTATTATCTCATCTAACAGTAAATTATATAATGGTTAAAAAAATACTGTGCCCAGTTTATTTTTAACAGTGTAAAATTGACATTTTTATATTATTATTTGAATTTTTTTTCATAAAATTACTATAATCTCGGGGTGTACAGAAAATTGACAGCCGGGGTATTTCAAATATGCAACTGAAAGTTCCACAGCACGAATTGCACTCCCACAATGAATCGCAGGTAGTTATCAAAATGAATACTAAATCGACATTTATAAAATACTAACCGTTGTCCTGCAAAAAGCACACACAATAAAATGATGTTTTCCAATTAACAACATGTTCGTACGATTTCCATTTTCACGAGTCTCTGACCGTATCTTGTTCTGCTGTAAAGGCCTGGAAGCCTTCAAGTTGCCTGCAACTTCTAGTTGTAATTGTTATGGTATGTCAAACAATGACATGTGTATACCATGGATGTACTTTCTTTACATATAACCAGTGAAGAGCTTATTCAATTGTGATGGGAATTGGTCCAGCACAATCCTATTGAGTGTCTCTGAATTTGGTGGAATATAAAACTTACATGCAATGAATATACATCATCTACTAACTGATGTTACTGATAGCCGTGGGATAAATATCACTGACATGCTTGGTGAATTTGTCTTTTTCTACTTTCCCATAATGGGACCATTTAGTTCACAAAATTGGCTTTCTCGTTTGCCCCTCATCCTTTATTTTGAATCAAATTCCAGAGGTGACAACCTTCGTTGCTCACGACCTTTATGGATGAAGAAACTTTTTATGGCTTGATCAAGATGTGCGGCCTGTCTGTTATTATTTTGATCAATACTGCTTCATCATGGGGGGCTTGTATTATTGGAAAGTTTTTTTAATTGCATGTGACCTTTATCAAGAAGTCTCATATGATGATGGTAAGCAGGACTGTGAAACGAGACAAATACAGATATTTAAACCTATAGAAAAATAATGACATTGAATTTTCCTTCAGTCTTCTATCGAGCTGCATTTGCTGAAAATCAACAAAGTACGCTTGTCTTTAATGTACTTTACTGTACTGTACCAGTGAATTGAAGATAGATTGATTGAGGGACAGAGTTGTATCTTTCAATCCAATTGAACTGTCCACTAGATCCAGATTTGCAGGTCCAGTACACTAAGGGATTATTACTATTCATTGTTTTTGTTTAGTTTGTAACCATATAACTGAAAGCCCACCAGAAGACAAGATTTCTGTTCGCAGTGCTCCAGTTCAAATAATGTACTGCTCATGTGAAATGAAGGATTTCTGTTTGTCTTGCAGTTGGTGATGGAGTTCTGTGGTGCTGGTTCTGTCACAGACCTGATTAAAAACACCAAGGGGAACTCTCTAAAGGAAGAGTGGACTGCCTACATCTGCAGGGAGATTTTGAGGGTAAGCGCAACCCATTTATAGTGCTTCAGAAGGAACCTTTTATCCACCTAGCGGGACTCGAACACTAGCAAGTTTACAGAAAGACTGAGATAACAAATTCAATACTTTCACTGCCTTCTACTAAAAAAAACAATGTATTAGATTAGTCTACTGGTCTGCTATTTTTGCTAGAGTTATCCCATGCTAAGCTGTTTGCAATTAAGTAGATGCAGTGTTGAAAACACCTTTTAAAATGTAGTGTGTGTGTTGTTTTTTTGTTTTGTTTTTTAAATGTAGGACTTTGCAACTTTTATTTGGCCATGGGGAGTTGTGTGCATTTCTTATAAGGTTCAGGGCAGGATAAAATTTGCTTTTTAGACATTTCACTAACTACTTCTTCCAAAATGTATTTAAAAAATGTTATTAAAATAAAATGTATTAAATGGCATGAATGCAGACATGTTGCATAGATTGGAATTACTTTAACACTGCTGCTACTACACCTGTATTGCAGTGTTGCTGATTGTATCAGCAGGCATCACAGGCGCAGTGCTGGTCTAGCTGGTACAATTTTACCCTGGGCACAGCGTTGAGGACCACAGAACTGGAATATCAAGCAGATGGAACATTTTACATGCTTCATTTTGAGACAGTTCTTAATGAAAGTCTGTCTCTTGTGATGTCTTGCTACACAGAGATGCAGCTTTTACATATTATATGTGATTTCGTAATCAGTCACGTGAGTGACAGACAATTTAGTTTGCGCTACAGTTGAATGAACTTTCTGTCCATCCCTTAAGTACAGCCAACTCTAGTTTGTGCCTGCTCTGAAACATTCATCCCTTTTTAATACTCTTTCTGCTTCCACTTTGCAGGGCCTTACTCATCTTCACCAACACAAAGTGATCCACAGAGATATTAAAGGGCAGAACGTCCTGCTGACGGAGAATGCAGAGGTGAAGTTAGGTGAGAAAGCTTTTGTGTGTCCAGAAACCAGCTTGATGTGATGGATTTGTAATACCATTGCAGGATTGAACAGCTGGTCTTATTAGATTTGTAACACTTGCACTGCTTCCACATGCATGCAACAATTATCTAAACATGCTGTAGATTATGGGTTACTGTCATTCTTTTTTTGAGTTTTTCCTGAAGTCATTTTTTTTGGTCAGTTCAGGTTGTGAGACTCAGGTTACACATGGTTTACAGTGTGTATAGATACTTTCAGAAGCTGTAATTCAAATTTCAAGTTGTGCGTAAATTTGTTCTGCTTTACGTTAAGCAGCAAGCTGGTGATATCCAACCATATCCTTAATGGAGAATAGGAAGAGATGGGTTGAACAGTCCTCGCTAACTTACCCCCCACCCCTTGATTGACAATAAATATTTACACATTTGGACCTAATGCTTTTAAGACTAAATCTTACAATTGCTATGATTCTAACACTATTAGTCCTCATTTATTCTTGTTTAGATTCTGCCACCAGTGGAGGATAGAGGTTTCTCAATTTCATTTTCAATTCCTATGAAGGACTTGGAGTTGATATTTAGACATATAATAATTGTTTGTGAATTGTTTGTTCAGCTGCGTTCATTTGAAGCCAATTTAATTGACTCTGACTTCAATTGAAGTAATTTGTTGCCACTGTGAGAAGCTAATTAACAGAATACTGCTAATTGCAATTTTGATCAGTTATGTGTTGGAATTGATTAAAAGGAAACTGGAATAGGAATTGGAATTGGGAATTGATTTGAAAAAAAACAGTTATTGACCACAACACTGGAGAGACTGTTTTACCAGCTATA